>VXBL01007437.1:1290616-1361989 GCA_013400195.1 Aramus guarauna
AAAAAAAAAAAGAAAAAAGGAACTTTAGTCAGGATCCTGATACCAAAACACTTCAGGCCAGAATGACTAGAATTTGAAGGAAAGGGGAATGTTCAGGAGGTGCTGACATATTATAGCTCTCCCTTAGAATAACTCCCCCCCCCACCCNAAAACCCCCCCCCCGCCACCCCCCCCCCCCCAAAAAAAAAAAAAAGTAGTCTTCTGGCCAAGAGGAAAAAGTGAACAGAAAGGAGCGTGACCATTAGGCTGCATTTCATCGCAAGGGCTATCATCCACATCTTACATGGCTTGGGTGTGATAACCCAGAAAATTGCTCCCCTGCAGTAAAGTTGCCTTCTCTCTCCAAAAAGCGCAGCTGGACATTAGGAGGTGGACATCCTCAAAATATACATGTTTTCTATAAAGACTGCACACAATGTGCATCCAAAGAGGTTTCTGTTTCCAACAGCCAATTCCCATCTTTAAGTCTTGATAAAAATTTTGTGAATGCTGGAGAAGTTCCCCCCTGGTTACACCTCCCAGAGTTTGATCCCCTCACGTGCTCTTCCAAAGCTGCCTGTCAGTCCTGAGGATGCCGCACTAATCTTCTCTGTATCATTCCAGTTTTAGTCTATGTACCACCAAAAAAAGAGGGCCTTCCTTAATCCTAGCACCTGTGGTTTTAATCACCACAGGAAATCCTGTTTCCACTAAAGTCAGTAAGACTTAAATATCTGCAAAGTGATCAGATTCACGAACTAAAAATAAAAATAATAATAAAAATAGGGAGAAATCTAAGTGTGGTGGTTTATATACCAGAAGGTCTTGACATCTGCTTACAGCAAGCAGGACAAAAGTAAGGACAGTAAATTTGTCCTTTTAATCTCAATGTTTGAACTCCTGACCTGCATCTTTCTCAGTATTACAGCTGTTCCCTTCTACTTCTGAACTGCTCCGTGATGATTTGGGTTATACCTCATTAAGTAACACACAAATGATATTTATAAACACTGTATTCCTAACACAGCACCTACAGGAGTTTATTCAACAAATTAAACCTCTGTAACAAGTTAGAATACGCACCCAGATTGTACTGCGGAAGATCTAAGAAGATGCCATACAGAGCAAGATTAACTGGCAGCAACTTCCAAAACGGGCCAGCCAGTAATGCAGGATTTTAAGTCATATTCGGCAGCTACAAAAACCAAACAGCCTTGGGTCTGGGGTCCTGTCCTTTTCACAAGCTGCTGGTTACAGTCTGCACAGGAGAAAAGCTCTAGTAAGCTAACACAGCTTTTCATAAATATTTTTCCTAATGGCCTTTAAGCAACACACGTTCAAGATGACTCTAGCCAGTTTAGAGAAAGCAATGCTTTGCTTTGTATTACCTCAGGGAAGAGGAACCAAACCCACTCATGCAGTATTAAGGTTTTGTGGTGCACTCACAAAACCAGCTCCGGAGAAGGTCTTTGTATCGCTACTCTGCCTTCTCCTCCCAGCCTTACGTGTTTTTTAAACCCGTTTTCTGTGCCTGGCTGCTGAAATCAACGAAAGCAGTATTCTCAAGTGGCTGGATGGAACTACACCCTTCCAGCGAGATGGTTTGAGCTTGGCGACTCAATCTCGAAACGGAACAGAAAGATCCATTTCAGTTCAGCTGGGATTTGTCTCCCTGTAGCAGCCCTTTACGCAAAGCCCACATCTTTGCATTACCCCGAAGGCTGCTCTGTACAAAGGCACTGGAAGAACTGGCATCCTTAGCCCATCTGTGCAGAGGTGAAACCCCGCTCAGTGCGCGGCTGGGAATATAGGGAGGAATTTTACACTTAGTCATAACTGAATGCTTTTTGATTCTGTGCCAGTTTTAGAGCCAGATCTAGATTATTTAGAGCCAGATCTAGAACAGGCCACTGGCTTGGGTCTGTCCTGCAGTTGGGAAGCTGAGGAGCAGCACCACCTGCACGTCCCCAGGCTGAGCGCGGTGCCCCGTCCGGCCGCACGCCTCCCGGGAGGAGTTTGTGCAGCACCCCTTTTCAGAGGGAGCCTCTCAGAGCAGGGTGATCCCCCAGCTGGGTGGTTTGCATTGGGAGCGTGCTCGGCAAAGTGTTCTGCAGGAGGAGAACCTGAGAGCAATTATTTCCCTTCTGTCCAAGGAGGGCCGTGCTTTAAGGATAAAGATCTTTATAAGATCAAAAGAATGGATGTATTTTTCCACAGATTTGAGGCGTGTGTATTTTCTAGGGGGAAAAAAAAAAAAAAAAAGAGAAAGGTATGGCACAAACAAAATTTAAAGAACAACACATACCAAGAATGGGAGAACTACCTTCATTAAACACATCAAAGCACAAACAGTATTTTGGATGTCACTGTATCATCTCCAAGCTGGATTTGTCTGATCAATGTTTTAACTGTATTTACACTCGGGTCTAATGCATTGCTTTGGCAAAGCCCTTAAATTGAGTATCTTGCCTGAAGATTCTGAAAAATCTTCATGCTCTTTTTCTGTTATCATGAAGTGACACCCACTTGAGAATTTTATGAAGTCTTTTCTTAATTAAAGAAATTCATAAGCACGTAACAGGATTTCAGCAGGTACTGCCAAGTATTTCGCTCACCTAAAAACCAACAGCATACAAACCCACACTGTCAATGCCAACACGTAGCCGTGCAACATCCCCTACTTATGAACCTTACGGTCTTTTGAAACTCACTGGGACTGTACACGAGGAAGCAGAGCTACAGAATGGTGGAAAGTTAACGGGGTGGGTTTGATCACCCTTGATCATCTGTAAGGAGCACCACAAGGTTGTGACTGTATGGATGCTCTGGGCAGGTACATCAAAGCCTGGGTGACAAAGAGCGGTGAGTGCAGGTGCTCAGCCCTCTACCGACAGCTTTCATTCGGCTGCTTGACTTCAGGCACCCTTCCTGAAAGAGATCCACACCAGTATCTGTCCCTGGACGAGGGATGTCCTAAGTATAAGGCTGCTTAAAAGCATACTCTTGGAAATCTCTGCTGGTGGCAGAGCAGGAATGAAACCCAGGACTGTGTTTCTAACCACAACTTCCTACTCTTCCAAAACATCACAGCCCACTAACTTTGCAATTTATGGATCACTTGAAAAACAAAGAAAATCCTCTTTAGATAAACCGCACACAACCTGAAAGTCAATGCAGTAAGTACACAAGATAATAATCAAAACCAAATATCCACATAATCAAGAAAGGTTTTCACCACCATTTTGCTTGGATGAAGTAACACTTGCATGCATTTCTGTTTTGAACAAGAACGTCCTCCTTAACTGGGATAGAAAGACAAAGTTAAAAGCAGCAAAGTGATTGACTAGCCAAGGGCCTTCATTGATAATATCCAAGATTACATTCGTAATACAGTTTATAAAGATCTTGCAAATGGCTAGTGTGATCTTTAAGTACTTCGATATTCAGATTAGTTTTAAAACTATGGCAAACAACCCTCTGTTACCTTCTACTTGTGATCATACGCGCCTGTAACAGACATTACTTAAAGACCTGATTCATACATAACATCAGCAGGCTGCATATCAAACTATGCATTAAGTTTCTGGTAAGCATAACCAGTGTCTCTTAAGTGACCTACTCCTATTAATTGTTTAGGCACTTCTGAGAACACTTTTGTCTGTAGGAAATCCTCGCGCTATCAAACCCCAGTGCAAGTCTGATCCTGGTTAGCAGTTCACAATTAACACCACATATACTGAAAACAGAATTAAGAAACACTAAGAACATGTTGCAAAATAATGCTCAAAAAGTTCACTCACTGGCATGAGAGAATGGGCTATTGAAACAACCGAGGAACTGTGAAGAAATAATGCTTTTTACGAGTATTCCTAAAGTCACCTTCCAAAGTGCCTCTTGGAAGCCATTTGTGCTCATGAGGTCATATCTGAAGGCTTGACGAAAGTGTCCTAATTCATACTATTTGATATCCAACAGATTAAACACATGGATTTAAATAAAAGGAAATAATTTCAGAGGATGAAGCATTACACAAACACAAGCATCTTTGGCACTGAAGCTATACAGTTTGACTGGAGTTTTATTGCAACATGTCCCTTAAGACAGAAAAGCAATTAAAAAGATGCATTTGAAAACAAAATGCTTTGTCTAAGAAATATCAGCCATCCCTATCTGTCTGAAAAAGGATGATTAAGGAAAAACCCTTATCTGCTAGATCATCTACAGAGCTTAAACCTTTGAGGTTTCCATACGGACAAGAGGTTAAAAGCCACTGCTTTAGAGTAACAGTAAAGGAAATCGACAGTTTTCCACCATCTGCTAACCGAGAACTTGCCCAGTCTCCTGTGTCTGTCACTGAGGTCCTAGAGTCTAAGTTTAACGCCTTATTGAGCACTAGGATCCTAACTATTTAACAGGATCCTAAGAGTCTTCACTACTTCAGGCCTTCTCCTGGCCCTCTTACTCCTGACCTCAGCAAGTCTTGAAGAAATCATTGAGCAATTAGCAGGGGCTGGAAGCGAACAGCATTGATGACTGCTCTATGTGGATATTAACCATGCCAGGACTCATTTCATAAGAATGAGTTTGTCATTTTAAGTTGCGCAGAGCGTTGTGTGCCAGATGACTTCTGCCTTCCTCCCTGGAGACAGCTACTGAGCCAGCTCTGAACAGATGCAGCTTTACAGACCACCTTCTTCTGGAAGCATCAGATAGTCAAAAACACTTTTATGGCCTCCAAACAATTCATTTCTCTCTCTAAAACAAAACACACACACAAAAAACACCCCAAACAAAAAAAAACCAACCTATCTCCACTAGGAAGCTGCAGAGGCCCTAAGCAGCAGCTTCCAGCTCTTTTGTTCTGCTCAACCTGCGAGCCCAGGAGAGCTCGCCTCCCAGCTGCAGAACTGGGAGCTCTTCCCTCCCTGTTTTAGCAGGGAATCAAGATGCTGTGGTGCAGTAGCATCAGAAACAACAAGGATACTCCACCATCACTTCCCAAGCGTTTCCCTAGCAGCAGGCTGAAAAGTGCCTTTCCCCCTCCTCCTCCATAGGCCAACTCATGCTTTCCTTGCTGAAAAAAAAAAAAAAGTTAGCACAATTAATGTGAAGAGAAATTAGACCACAGGCTGGGAGGTATGGGAAGAGCTGACCCTGTGCCTTCTCTTACTAAACAAAACTTTGTTGCTTTGCATACAATACATAGAATATTAAACTCTGCATACTCTGGAGTTGGCCTGAAGCCTAACAAAACTGGAACCACCCCATCCTTATTGGCTTTATATAGATAGGTACAGAAATATACAAAGTTGAGATGATTCATGCTCTCTGGAATGAAGGGCAGCGGCACAGCTTTGCTTAAGCAGAGATATTCATGGGAGCAGGCAAAACAGACCAAGCACTCCGACAGCTGGGAAAAGCCGCTGGAGGTTGTTCTTGGTGGCTACCAAAAGGAAGAACATTACTGGAAAAGCGGGTAGGGCAGCCGATCCCACCGCTGACAGAAGAGACTCGAAGGTGCCTGGACCCAACAGGGTTGAGCTCTTCCTTTGAATTGCTAGTCAATTAAAATAAATCTTGTGAAGTAAGTCGGCTGTCAAATGCCTAAAATGAAAATATACCGTTCCCACCCACCACAAGAGTTCTGAGCTTATTTCTCTTTTGGAGGTAATTACCAATTCAAGTTATTCTAGGAGTTTCTCTGTATATGATACAATCAAAGGACAAGGCAAAGGCAAGGTACAGTATCAAAATCTAAAAAAAGAAATCCAATATACATAAAAATATGAGTATTATGCTTCTTAAAAGGCAAGAAATGCTCTCCACTTATAGACAAAAATACCGCTGCTCACCCTGAAATGGAAACTCAAGATATTTTTAGCAATTTTGCTATATTCCACTTTTTTTTTAAATACAGAAGTGACACTTCAGTGCTTTAATCAAAACATTACTTCAAAAACGCACAAATAAAACTCAAACACCCAAGTATTCTAGAAGTATTCTGAAAGTATTTTGAAAGTTTAATAATCACCTCAGGATGTCATAGTTCCTAAGAAAAACTAGATTACTTTCCAAAAAATTGATCTCAGACAGAGACCAGTGATACCAAGCTAGAGAACAACTGTAGATTTAAGGGTGCTGATGTAATTTTTTACATACAGAGTAACCAAACTCTGCAGAAAGAAAGCAATGTCAGGTGAGACTATTACGCTGCTTCATAGACTCAAAATTCATTGTAGTATATTTTTGTGTCGCACTAACGAGATGCCAACCCTCGCTGAACAGCTATACAGACGTCTAACCTCCAGAAGCCGGGATAACCATATGTCAAGCTTCTGTGGTTTTGCCACTTGATATTTTGGGTGTATGCCTTCATTTGTGATAATAAATATCAGGCCACAAACTAATGTCTCCTCAGATATCTAATATGTTTAACACTCAAAACAGCTTGAAAATCTAAACATTTCTGCTGTTAGCTTTGAGTTCTCCTCAAAGAATTATGCTACAATATATACCAGATGAATAGGCTAGGGATAACACAACCATTGCCAGTTGTTAGGATGGGTTTCTCTGCCATTCTGTGCGTATATTTTTTTTTTTATCCTGCAGTGTACACAAAGTTCAAATCCCTTCCCCTCCTCAACGCCTTCGTTAGGAAAATCTAAATCCACTGCCCTACCACGCATTTCAATACTGAAAATTTGAAAGTCACTCCTAATCATATCTTGCATATAAGTAGGTACAAAGAAAGGCTTGTACGTACGACATCTGCAGAAACAGACGGAACAGTACTATGTATTTTAAGTATCAATTAATAGGCCCCAAGGCATTTTCTTCACATTGCTAAGTTAAACAAACGACACAGCATCAGCCAGCCAGTCCGGAACAGTGAAGGCAGCAGAATGCAACCCCAGCTTCTCATTTAGAGAAGCGTCTTAATCAGAGCGCACTTCCTTCTGTATGCCTACGCTTATATAGAATGTATTCTTATTATTGTTATTATTGTATATTAGCTTCTGCACCTTCACAGCCAAACAACTGATCCATAGAAATTGCTGTAGCTTAAACAAAGCCAATAGCATTACAGATGTCTTCCAGAATTCAGTAGTGTTACTGTACGCACCTAAGAGGAAGGGCTTTTATTTGACCCTTTACAAACCCGAGGAATTAGCATTATGGCTGACTAAACCCACAGGATGTATCTCGGAGGTCCGGCTCCATTCTGAAAAAGGCCAGAACACCAGAACTGCAAACGAAGCAACACTGAATACAATTTTATGTGGTATTGCTAGAAAAGCCCTTCTTCCTCCAAGAAAAACAATAGCAATCGCTATCCTTTTCTCTTTCCAGTCTCTCAGCTTATACAACTTCAGACTTGCAATGGAAAAAACATACATACGTATATCTATATAAATATAAAAGCCAATCAGTAGGGTCAAGTGTCTCTTTTTACAGTTATGTTTCCAGAGTTGTCTCCAATCAAGCTAAAGCTCCAAAACCAGAACTATCACATTAATGGTTACTTTTCTTTATTATCTACAAAACCTTTCCTGGCCAAAGTAGTAAAGACTCTATAGGAGTCCGATAACTTTACAAGGTGACGGCATTTCTGTGTTTATTGTAAGCCATTTCTATTGCGAATTGCTAACAATTTTTCAAAGTGCAACACGGATTTGGAAATGCAGGCACACTAATACATCAATCGCCATGACTAATGTATAAACTTTTAATGACCTTGGCAAAATCTTTCTTTCATTGGGCAGGTGCCACTATTTTGACTGTACAAAATGTTTTGGAAATATGTTGAAAATTATACATGTTTTGGAAAATATTTCAGGATTTCAGTATAGCAAATGAGGCTATATTAAATAAAAGCTTGGCATGGAGGAGAAAACACTCCAAATTTGTGCAAGTCTTTTTTTTTTTTTTTTAAAAAGGAGACATCCTCCAAGTGTTGTACATTCACAGAATGTCAACTTTTTATCCAAAGTTAAGAAGATAAAACATTATCTTGAATGGTTTTCAGTTTCATTCAGTCACTCTCATCATCTTGTTTCAAACCACCTCCTTGTTCAGTATCGCCCTCTTCATCGCTTTCCTTGTCCCAGTCTTTCATAGATGCTCCCATCATGAAGTCATCACGCAGTATATTCCATTCTGGCCCCTCTTCAGACTTCACTTCACCCTGAATGTTTGAGGGGAGAAGAGGGAACAGAGGATGATGAGACGAATGTGAAAGGCAGTAAGAGATGGAAGCTGTTCATGCAATCAAAATAACACCTCTCACGCTCTTAAAGTTTGCATCAGGAGACCTACTGAGGGCTAGCTCTTTATGCAAATGGTACACAGAAATATGCAGGACAATCATAGGTGACTTGATGCTAATAAGCAAACTTGTTTTAACCAACCAATAAAATAAATATGGAAACAAAACAATTATTCCTTATGGATAAAACAGTCAATCCTGGGTATGGCTTCCTTTATTAAAATCTTTCTTGGCAATCAGAATGGATTCATGATATCATTTATTAACCCCCAGGTGCTGCTTCATTAGAATGCTTCTTGGCACGTTTCTAAAACACAAATATGGATTTAATAAAGGCTTAAAAACCCCCAAATTTAATATTTAACATATTCTGTGATACGTGAACCAAATCCCCTTTATGTGGATTATTACCTCACTACCTGGGCTTCTCATATGGTGCAAAGCTGCCTTTTCTAAAAGAAACAAAGCTCATTTAGATTCAGCAAGCTGACAACACCTTACTCCAAATTTCATACCTCTTGAAAGTGGATAAACTGAGGCCATACTACACGGACTGGTGAATAATAAAGAAAAGTGACCGGAGTGTAGTTTTAAGGTTAGCACTGAAAACAGCGCTTGGTTGCAGTTCTTCTAAGTGACAGATCATATTTAGGCAGTGCAACAGCCCCATCCTGTGGCAACAGTTTTAAAGAACAGCTTGAAGCTATTACTGAAGAAAACAGTATACTAACAACTGTTCAGTGAGCGATTTCAGGGGTTTAAATCTTCATAGCAAAATGCTTCTGAGAAACAACGTGGCTCAGTATCCAGCAGGCAAGAAAGAAATTGTCCTGCCAAAGTGGAATCAGGGGCACTGAAAACAGTAATTTAGTTCTGCAGCGTCTTCGAAACAAAGTTAATACAGGCATCTCAGGTGTGCTTTTCCCGCTGCCCTACCCAAAGGGCAGACCTCAACTGACTCACCTAGTTTAAATACCCATCACCTCCTGATACGGTACAGGGGATGGGCATCATCTGTTTGTTACAGCATCCCCTGCAGATACAGCTTTGCCTAATAGCTGCAAAACCTGGAGTAAATGTACGATCACTCTAGACATTTGTTCATGACTCTCTCATGCATCTAGGAATATGCGATACATAGGATCATAGCATGTTTAACTGATGTCCGTGCAATCTTTGGGAGAGAGCAGCATAAATAATTTAATAGCAGGAGAAAGGAGGATTAGAGAATGCAGGTCCATCGCTGTAAATCTAGCACATCATATCATGCCAACAAGAGTTATTTGAGTGCAAAAAGTCTGCCAGACAAGATATGTTCTTTAACAGCAAAAACGCTAAATGTGACTTCTCCAGTTCTTTTTGAAACATTACATGCACAAAAATAGGGTAACATGTCTTAACGCTTTCCTTCCCAAAAGGAATCTTCCAGGGTACAATTAAAAAAATAGAGAAACTCTACAGCTGTTCCTGAAGATGCTTACACTGTTTTGTTTTGCCATGGTTTTGTCTTCACAGCTGCTCTCCTTACTGCCTACTCCTAAGAGTAACTCTCCCATCCCAACAATCCCTTTTCTCCCCTAGGATAGCACCTCCTAACCACCTTCCACTCTTGCAGCAATTCACTTCAAATGCTGTGCCCAGTAAAGCCTGAAGTCACCTCAGGCAGGGTAATCCTCTACCCAGAATTTAAGAGTTACAGATAAGGTAGGTGCCTAGGTAGACCTTAAGATGTTCACATGGGAATAATCTGTATTAGTGCAAACACAGGTACTCTGTTCTGGGACACAAGGAGAGGGTAGCTTCCCCTCCTCCCCCCTTTTTAAGTGGATTTCAGTTGGTTTATGTACACCTTTGTAGAGTAGAGAAAGGTCGAAAAGAAGACACCAAGCTTTTTCTTTTTTAATCCCAGACTCTTTGTAAACCACTGTTTGAACATGCCACAGAGTAAAATTTGAAGTATCTAAATGGAAAAATCCCAGTTTCCTTACAAAACAATTAAATTTTCTTGTTTGTTTTTTTTTCCTCCCCCAATAATAATAAAACCAACAGAGATTCCTTTTTTTTTTTTCCTTCCCCCAGAGAACAGGGTTGTTATTTTTTTTAATCTATTTCTTTTTTAACCAGCACAGCAGCAGTAGATTGTCAGCAATGACAGTGAAAGGCTCAGGGTTTGAAAAGCCCAATGCTCAAATTCATCACAAGCCACTATTCAGCAACCATTAGCCCTTTTTTCTGGCTATGCCAAGTGAACAGGACAAAAGCAGAGCCTCAACAAAAGAGGGATGCTGATCCTCCATAGCATTACCCGCTATGTAAGGCGCCAAAAAGGTTTGAATAGTTTTTACAACAAGCCCTAAGGAGAAAGACAGTTAGCATGTCCATGCCTTAAAGATGAAAATTAAATGCTTGAAAGCAAATATTTAATCCATTTTAAGCATGCTCCCAAGTGAAGAAAACCCCATGTTTAGTATCTTCATTCCTACCTCATTTACTGCTCTGTTTCTCCCCCCCAGAATAAAAACTACCCAAATCTATCGTATCACAAAGTATTCCTGGAGTCTTAATTATATAAATAGCTTTGCCCCACACTTTTAACAATTAGTTCAACCGTAACATCGCTTCTCAACTTGCTTCATGTAAGAATGTTAACAGACTTGGGTTTTCAATGCCATAATCTGGTTTCATCTAAACAAAACAAAACCGATTCTTGGCACATGGAAAATAAACCAGCTTTCATTCTATACAACTGCTTTTCAACTTCCAGTCAGCTGTTCATCCACATCTCTCACATTTCACTACAACACTGAAGTCCCCTTTGAACATCCCCAAAGAAAAACAAAGCAGGCTATATAAACATTAGTGTGTAACACTACATAAAGTGGATCCTTCGGTAAAGCAAGAAGTGAAAAATTCTGCTGTTGCTTTTTTTTTTTTTTTTTAATACACATATTTGAATGGGTTTGTTCTTTGCCCAGAGGTGTGGCAGACCTTCAAAAGGTCTGAGAGGCAACAGTTAGTAAAATATCTCAAGGAGTCACTGGTACGTGGTGATACACTTGTTATCATGAGCTGAAATAAAACAGCCCGCAATGCACACTGTGGGTACTCTAGTGCAGATACTTATTTGCTGGGACAGATCAGTAGTCCATTTGAAAAGAGATCACTTAAACCAAACAGCATCTTGTCTGCTTGGTGTGCCACCTAAGCTATCACAGCTTTAGCTCAAGCCTGATACAAGTAGGGCTCTGCAGCGGGGACATCCTTCCCAAACTAATTCTGGTTTGGAGACATAGCCTCTAAAGTCTGCGCCAGGACAAGATGAACCGAAATTCTTAACCAAATCCTAATAAAACCACCCACCCATCAAACAACAAAGCTTAGGTCTGTCAGCAAGAACAAACAGCATGATCCAGGCTGGAATTACCTCCTGGATGCTTTTGGAGGAATTGGTCTCTGAAAGGCCCGTAGCACGAGCAGCAGCTGTATTATCAAGATCAAGTTAGAAGTCTCCCCGGTTTAGTTCATTTCTTTAACACTGCAAAAATTTGGAGCTACGTAATTCACTCTTGGTAAATGACATTACAGTAATTATCTCACTGAGACCTGCTAAACTCAACACTGGAGTTGTGGCAGACTGCACGGCCACTCAGGCCGAAGATCAAATCCCTCCACCCCTTCTGAAGCCATCAGGAACAGCGGCGGCAATATACTTGTAACTGCACATAGCTGCTTCAGCCTGCAAACGAGTGCCTTAGCTCAAAGCCTGCTTCCTTTGAAAGCTTAAGGGAATTAAGTTCAGTCTAAGTCACAGGACATTGTCATTTTCACCTGTTGCTTTACTGGCACAGCAACGTACTAAAACCAGAGCAGGAAAATTTGCCAGAGCTTTTCAGAACCCTACACATAAGCACATCAAAATGCCATAATAATTACTGGTAAGTAATGGCATTAAAAGATAGGTCTGTAAATCAGAGCACACAGATTAAAGACAGCTTTTCACTCTGCTTCCCACCAGCTCGCGTCACTTGAACGTACCCCAGTTCCTGCATCTGCAAAATAGCAAACATACCTGCATCACTAGAGAGATTCCCCTCCAGCCCGCGTCCAGAAGACGCTAACTGCAGGGTATCAAACAAACAAACATTTTTCAGACCTGATAATTATCATCAGCACACTGGGCTCCCACGCCTTTGCTCTGTGTACAAGATGAAATGCCAGAGCTTGCAGGGACACTTCTCTTTACCATCACATACAATAAACGTTTATTTGTACCTGTCAGGAAAGGAATTTCTAACACAAATATCTCTCAAGCAACAACTTTAAGCCCTGAGAAAACAATTCTAACATGTCTAATTAATTTGAACTGCCTCCCCAGGTTCCTCTGTTTTGCTCAATACAAACATCTAAGACCTTGAAATACAGGGAGGCTTTTGTCATGACAAAGAAGTTAAAAAGCGTAACTGCCAAAATGCATTCTCACATACATCTGACGGTTACCTTCCCTGCCAGCCTGCATCTTGCTCCAAATGACTGCTGCTGTTCTGTTTCTCATCCACAAGTGAGTTGGTTTAAACCTAGCTCAAAAATAACAAAACCAGCATAGGTATATGCTGAGGTGTGTTAAATCTCAAAAAAAAAATTAGTTGGTGGAAGGGGGGAAGAAATGCAAGAGAAGAACACCAGCATAATCATTTTTCTTCAATTTGTTTTTGGGACTATCCAAGCTCACAGGCTAAGAAAACAAGTTTCGTCTAGGCTGGGAAGAAATAAAGAAAAATGCAGCTCAAGTATCTAAAGCAACAACATAAACAGAAAACAAAATGTAATGATTTTTAACAGAAGAAGAATACTTGGGTTTAATCATCAGTGCTGCTTGCAACTTTATCTAATTTTAATTACACCGAGATCCTGACTGTAAGAAAGGTTCCTATGTATACCTTATCCCAAACAGACAAAAACCCACAGACCTGGAAATTGAGAATATATCCTGTACCACTACTATCTTGAACTTTTGAGCTTAAGTCTCATAGCAGCTTACTTTGGGAAGCCTTTTCAAGCTTGCAGAACATGTAAGCTGCACAACAGAAGTCTACTCTGCTGCAGCATAATTCTGCACAATCATTTATTCCTTAGCGTGAGACTCATTCAATACCCATTTGCATCCCCTCTCTGAACGAGAGATTAGAGCTACTGAACTAAATTGCCTCCCTATATCTGAAGTGACACTACACTGCAGATATCAACAGTGGTACAGGAGATTTACTCAGACCACAAGGTCTCTTGTGCGCACCAGAATCTGCACTGGCATTTCTAGTAAATAAATTTAAGAATGAAATGGTTTTTACAGTGTGTTTTGAAGCCTGCTGTTCCTGTTCAAACTTCTCCGCAAGTTAATGCACTGGAATTATTACTACAAGCACAACAAATACTGATTTTCCTTTTGAGCACAGCCAGAAGACCACCCAGAGCTTAATGACCCGCACGAGGAATCTCCTCATCCTCACATCCTCCTCTCGGGTTTACTAGAACTGGGGATGTGTGAATGAGAAGGAATGCTTTGGGTTGGCACGCAGAGGCTTAAACCTTGGAGGGGTCAGAACTGAATTAGAGAATTTCTAAAAACAAGCATTCATCTGACTTACGTAAAGAAGAAAAATCATTAGCATCGTTATTAAACACTCAGTTGCAAAGAAGAATCACAGAAAGAGCTTATGAGAGAACAGATTGCCTCAGCCTTAGCTCATCAGAAATCTCACGAAACCAGTATTTGTGTCAGGAAAGACAAAAATATTTTAAGAATTCAAGTGTAACACAGGGCTCTTCTGCATACAGGACATTCTGGAACTCCTCAGCCCGTGCTGTGCTCCAGCTCTGATAGCAGCCGTCCTGGAAATCCTTGCACTGCACAAGGAATTTTACCACATGCTGCGACAAGACAATGTCTGGCCACAGTAGCATCGAGATTCCCTTTACATGTTTTAATGAGATGATGAACAGCATGGGCATGCTACACTCAGGAGTTAGTAACAGAAACTAAAACCTCATCAAATAAAGCTCACCTCACATAAGCCTCACCTAGTAAAACAACCTTATAGTTCAGTTACAACACAGGTAGGTACTGTTACCTTACCCATATAATGATTCCTCTTGTGGAATTTATTCTGTAATTTTTAACTCATGTTCTGTAAAACACAAGGCAAAAAACAACAGTGTCGTCAATATAAAATGATTACATCACTGTCTTCCCAACTGTCAGGCCAAAGCACTCCGCTGACATAAAAAAAAAAAAGATAAAAGGTCCACAAGTAAGCATTTTTAAGTAGGTACCAAATAAAAATTAGCTCAAAGTAGACTGCAGATTATTATAGAGAAGATACCCGGAAAGAAATAACACGTTGCCTGTATTAGGTAATCATGCACACAGCAGGGCAGAAAGTTTCCAAACAGTATACTTTTTGCGTATGCCTTCACTGCTCGTTTTCAGTCATGTTTCTTTTTTCCTCCTGTAAAACCAAAACTGCTTCATTATCCTCATCTGTATGCTTTTTACCTTCACATCTGCAATGCCTGTTTATTGGCAGTTATACTACTGACAGGAAATTACTGCCTACCATACTGACCACTACTATCTCAGTATTCACCTGTTACTCCTACCCTTTCCTCACCTGAAATTCTCCACGCAGCTTTCATGTTTCATCTACTTGAATGATAGGATCCTTAGAGCAAAGACTGCACAGTACCTAGATCAATTAATTTTTGACATAAAGACCCAATGAGTACCGTGGTTGAAAACAATCTAGGATCAAGATTTTTGTATTTAAAGTAACATGTGTTATACGTTCATTGCTTATCAGACAAAAATTTGTCTAGCAAGTTGTGGTATTCAAACCACGAAGTAGTTAAATCACAATTCTGACTTGGAAAAGAAGATGCTGTCCATCAGAAAGAACAGCTCTTCATGCTAATCATGAGCCTTAGGTAACCAGTCTGCAAAATACTATTCATTTTGTACCAAAAAGCACATTGGTTAATTACCAAGAGCAAATTTACATGGACAGCTCCTGACCAGCATCCATAGTTATTCCTAAGGAAAATAATGAACCAAGAATTTTTCTGTTTGGATGGGATTCAAAAGAAAGTAAGAACAAGCTTTTCTAGATATTTAGCATTTCAACCCTGAAAGAAGTGCCACACAACTTCTCACAAGAGATAAAAAGGCTTCTATCCATCAGCTAGTCCTATGTTTCTTAATGTGTATTTGCTGCAGTAACAAAGACATGATGGAGTTTAAGGATAATCCTAAACATTATCCACAACATCCTTGTTGCAAGGTGCACAGTTCCTGAACCATCTAGTTGTATCTGGAAAATATGCAGATACAGCAAGAGTGTCCAGTAAAAAGCCTCTGGTCAAGACCAAGGCCTTCTTCATGCTATCCCTCAGAAGTCTAGTACTAATGTCTTTAACAGTCTACTTCAGACAAACATTTTCAAGTCACAACAGATTTTTTTTTTCCTCAGATGTCACCCATTTATGCAATACACTAATGCACTCAGCTGGGTACTTAGTTTTCCGCGTGTTTTTATAAAAGCCTGCCTGTTGGCACAGTAAGGAAACAGGCAGCCCCATGGCTGTTTGGAGTACTTTTTTTGATTTTTTTTTTTTAGAATAAATTAGCAGCTTGCAGATTTTTTGATAATCTGAGCGTGACTCAGAGTATTTCCTACAAATGATGCTGAAATCATCCACTGTTTTTCATTATGATTCAGCAAGAGGCGTAAGAGAGCGAGTCCCAAAAGGTGGTCTCAAACGACAAAGGCTACAGTAATGACCAAGTCCTTCACTTCCAGCACTTAAGAAATCGTCTCAGAGGAGCTGATGAGGAAGAAGCAGGGCTCATAAAAAGCCTCCTCTTCCTGACTCAGGATTTCCACTTACATTTGAGTTTCAAAACAAGCAAAGGGATGCAAAAAACTACGAGGCAGGAGGGGGAGGAAAAAAAAACAAAAAAAACCCACAAACTCCAAACCACGCAAAGAACTAGCTTTTGTGTATTTTTACTACTAAAAATGATATACTGAAGTTTTTATGACTACTAAGCAGCTTGTCTGGCTAAACCTCCCCACCCTCCTTGCCCCTGCTTTTACAACATATCCTAAGTGTTTGCAAAACCAAGTTTCTTTGACTTTACATTCCTGTCACTTCCCTTATACCATCACGGGTGAGTGGCAAACTCATCAAGGAGCAGACCATACCCCTCAACTCCCAGGCTGCTTTCTAAAAGCAGTTAAAGCCTGAAGATGGAATACGTAAACTGCTTGCAACCCCAATCCCTTACCTTAGCCACCTGGTTACCCTTTCTTTACATTTCTGACCCTTCCACATCTTTCTATGCTTCTGTATAGGCTTTCCCAAGGCCTGCAGATGGAGAAGATATCACACAGACCACATGCAGAACACTGCCTAGGGTTCAGCAACAAACTGAAAAGACGTCAGACCTTTACAAGAAGACAGCTTTAGTATCATTTGTAATAATAGTAGGCTTTTAAAAAAAAAGTATATTTTCTAAGCTTACAGTAAATTTCAGAAACACTCATTAAATACTGGCCAGATTTTTCCATAGAAAAAAAAAAACACCTGAATTCAGCAACCCTTTCACCACTGGAAGCTGGAAGAAGTTTGACCCACCACTCCTGAAGTCTATCAAGATAAACAGATGAGTAGGTGCCTGCAGAGGTCATTTATAATACACATCTGCTAGTTCAACACTCTGGAAATCACAACATTTTATACCTTAATAAAACTTCAAAGTAAAGGAATCACTTTTCAAGATAATTTCCAATAGAAAATGCTTAGATGGGGAAAACAAACTAGTTCAGATAGTAAAGACTGGGTGGAGCTTGTCTTCTAGAGAAGATTTCTTTATAAAACTTTATGAAATGTTTAGATATATTCTTCTCTAAGTACATTGCCCTGCCTACAAGAGTTACGAACAAAGCCAGAAGTGGAGAATGCTTTTATAAGGCTTCCAACTCAATTTACCAGATAAAAGTCTAACAAGATTTGACTTTTTGTGCTTTGTATACTTACAGGAAGATCAAAAGAAGATGTATACCACAAGTTTTTCAAATGTGGTTGTTTTAGACATAGTTTTACTAAAAAAAAAGTGCCTTGCAACATCATCCGGGAAAACAGAACACCATCATAGTATCCTATGCACTAATAATCAAATAGCAAGGCAAGTTAGTCTCAAACATGACAGATGGAGCTGTCTCAACATTGTCTGACATTTCAATCACAAGTCCCTGTTTATAGTCACTTAAAAATTTGCCAAACTTCAACTGCTTCAGGCTGAAGGCTTTTGCGATGTTCCAACTAAAATCACTTCAGCCCTTTTGACAGCAAGATGAACTTAAAACATTTGGTCTACAGCTCTAAGGAGAAAGAGACATTTCCTACAGGCAACCATTAAAATCTTGCAACATTCAGGTTTTTTGATCTTAAAAAAAATCAGTTAAGGACGTATTTTGGAGCTGGGAACTGTCTTTCACTATCTCCATGAACATCTTCCCAGATCTGGACAAGTTATAAACATCTGGAGGACTGCCCTCCCCAAACCTGAGGTCATCACCTCAGTAGATATGATAGGCATTTAGTATCCAAATTCTTTCAAAAGAGCTGTCTTCACTGATCACATGCTATCTGCATCTTAGAAGACAGCACTAAACCAGACCATGCGTGACTCATGGTGACAAACAGGGAACTTTGTTGTCAGGGCTGCTCTCGCATTAGGGACCATGACACCGGGCTGTGCGCTTGGCTCTCAGGTATGGGGGGAAAGAACCTGTCAGGAACATTCAATTTGAAGAGAATTAAAAAAAAAAAAAAAAAAAAAAAAAGAGGTTGATGGAAACAGACTGCAAAAATCACAGTCTTTTCCCCTTCCTGACTTCTGATCAAGTATGTGAAAAAGACAGCAGAAAGGGAAGTCTGAGGATAAAACCACAGAAAAAGGGTGACCCTAGTGAAATACAGCCATCACACAACCCCTTAATCCTCTTGTCTGGAGTTGAACTCAAAGGGTCAAGTTCTTGACATTTATCAATCAAATACACAGTTAAATATTGACAGAGACCTACATTCCCATGTTAACATAGATGCGTGTTACCAGCTATGGCAACAGATAGGGAAGTGAGCTTGTACATCTTGAAAACCCAACCCTGCTGATGACCCAAACTGCCAAAGTCTACACATCTTCCTGTAAACAGATTTAAAGTAAAAATGTCACCATCAAACAACTTCTAATACTGCACAGCCACCCTGTACCTTAGAGAACATAAGGAATTTAGGATACAGGAAACCAGTGGTAAGCTACACTGTATTTATCGCTAAGGATAAAAATTAGAATACGGCATAAAATTAGGTAGTCAGCAGCCTTTTTGTACAAAACCAAAATACTACATTAAAAGCACCAGCTCCACACAAGTGAGGTGACCTTCAAAAAAGCGCACGCACATTTGGGAAAAACAGATACAAATGCATGATTTATAAAGGAATCCAAATTAAAAGTTTTTGTGCATGTGATGGGAAGACATTTATTAAAACTGGGAGAACACATCTACTCCGACTGCAGCTGAACTAAATTAATACTTGGCTGCCCCCTCAAATCTGCTGGACTACAAGCACGCCCGGTTACTCCTTCAATTAGTTCTGTAAAACCAGCGTACAACAGCTGCAGTAATAAACTTCTGCTACTCTGCAATGTCATTATCACCTATGAAAAAAAGTTTCCTTTTAAGATTAAAAGAGGTGTTGATACACCTTACCAAATTTCTAGCAGTCCTCTATGCCTTCAGCCATACTTCAGAAATAAACTATTTCCTACAGCTGCTTGAAGCAACTGTTCAGACTACTGTCCCTCCAAACACATATATGGATGAAAATAGTATTTTTTTCTTTCCTCTCTACTTCTGCACTGTGGAAAAAAGCAGAATAACATGCCAATGGCGGTACTTATGCAGCTGCAAGAAAGAGGCGGCAGTCACTCTCATAGGTTTTAAACAAATCTAAGTTTTAAGCCAGAAAGCACATTTATATCCTCATCTAACTTGTAAAATGAAAGCTCCCATGCCCCTTCTTGTGTCCCAGCAAGAACAGCTAAGTCAGAAGCGTGGTGGTACTCCTGCCCTCGAACAAGCTTTAAACTACTGCTTAAAAGCAAAATATTTATGAATATTAAAATTTTTATGAACAAAAGAAAAATCTATAGCAAACCTAACTCCAATCACTGTGTTTACAAATTACTTACCAGACACTAGGAGCATTTATAAAATATGCTTCAGGCAGAAGGAACTTTTCTGGAAAAGCAATTTACTTGAAGCCCCATATGAGCAATAGCTGATATGAAATAGCACTTGTATTCTTCTCCGCTCATCTTCCTTCCCCTCAATAAATTATTTTAGAACAGGTACTATTTTGAGACCAATATGCCAGGTTTTTTCCAAATACTATCACAACACAGGAAGCAAACTGTACGTTCAAGTCATGTAGAAAAAAATTACCTTACAGAATTTGCATCATGGTTACTGAAGTAGACCAGGAAATCCTGCTCTCACTTCCACCACTGACACGCTCTGCAACAGACCTGGTGTAAGAAAACTTACGAGTTGAAGCAGACATAGGTGATTCAGAAAACCATGCTACAAGGGCCTAATTCAAAATTACCGGTTGATGAGTACAGGCTACACTTTGTCACAAAGAACATTTGTAATTTTCATGTCAGTTATTTGTATGTCACTAGAAAATGTTTCACCGCCCAGTAATGCTTTACAGGCAGTAGCACAAACAAGTGAAAAGTCACAAGAACTTCTGGTACTGATCTACCCTGTTGTAGCTGACGTGCAGCAAGGGAGAAGAGTCAAGGCTGCTCCGGGAACGTTAATTCTGAATTTCTTTTTTCTCTTACAATTAAGATTTCAAGACCTCATGAAAGTCACTACATCAGCCAACACGTCTGTGCAACTTTAAGATAACAGAAACTTCACTCAAGCCTGGAAGCAAAGGTACTTCCCTAATCCTAAGAGCACACAGAAATTTGTTAGGACCAAAAGAAAATTCCTTGCAGGAATCCTTTACTGCCACTACGTACTTCTGTATTTGTTCTACAAACATAAAGATAACTTCAGCTTCTAGGGCTGGAAAGACAGCATCTCTAATATGTACCTTTTTTAAACCTGTACTTTAATAATGTTTCTTGTAGTGTATTACAGGCGGGAAGCTGCAAGATACAACCAACACATACTGAAATGAAAATCTGGTCTATAAGGATTGCATTGAACAAGATTGAAAGCGCTCGTATCTCCCAATAAGTGTTTCCAAAAAAGAACCACCCCAAAAAACCCCAGCCAAACAACAAGCAAGATTTATTTATTGTTTTAAAGAATATTATTACATTTTTCTCCCACATCGCAAGGCTTTTAGATAAGGTGGTGAGGGGAGGGAAATTAGATTATCTTACCCAGAGGCAAGCATCACGTATAGTACCTTGGAAAAAAACAGGGAAAAATATTACACAAGTCAGCTGGCTCAGCGAGGATTAAGAAATACCTTGATAAACAGCTAATGATATGAAAGGCAAAGCTTTTGGCTCCAGCTCAGAAAAGTAATTACTCCCATCTGGGCACACAAAACCCAAAGAAGGGCTAGGGTTTCACATGGCACAGGAAAATTTTCACAGCCTTACAGTCTTTTTTTTTTTTCATAGCTACATTGAGTGGGTGCACACCAAGTAAAGTTTAGGCCAAAAGTATACAAGAGTATAAAGATGTTCTCACAGGGCAGAGGTTCCCCATCCTTCCCATCAATGCAGGAAGCTGATGGAAAGCGAGAACAAACTTTTAAAAGTGGTTCTGCTACCATGAAATCCCACTGCTACAGGTGGGCCTTTAGAGAGCATTTAACTTCTTTTTTTCCACACATACATATACCTGACTAAATAGTCAGCCACAACAGAGCTTTATAAGGACTTTCTTCGGCAACTCCTGACATTTGGAAGACACCACTAAACTTTCAAAACTACGGGAGCAAATATTGCAGTCAAAAACTACTGCAGAGTTAAGAAAAAGCATTTGCCCATTCTCACAAATATAGTCAAGTTTCCTTTCATAGTACAAGACAAGTCAAGAAAGGTTTGTTTTCACTGGGAAAACTTTATTCTGCTATTTTTCTTGCTGACTGCTTGTTTTATGTGGGTGGGGTAGTGTTTTTATTGTTCTGGACTGCATTTTAATTGATGGCAGAGTGCCTGGAGTTTGGGATTGGCATCTTGTCCACTGTTTTTGTGGAGATAAATAAATACATTTTCCCCCCTTTTTTAAAAATTAAATACATGCCATACTCTCACTTGCTAAAAACAAAGCAGGCTGCTACAAAAAAACCACAAAAAACAAACAAACAAAAGCTTTCAGATGGCACAAACAACCTAACAAACTCCTCCTGCCAGGAATTTACCACCCAAACCCCTCATCCTTGCTTACTACCCTCTGAAAAACCCTTGTAGACCAAAAAAGCAGAGATAAAACAGTGGAGGCCAACAGTACTGTGCAGTGGCTACACATTTGTGTAATTCTGAGGAGGAGACTGAAGATCAGATTTTGGCCTCAACCTCAAGCATCAACAACTATGAGGATGTGAGCCTGCTGAATGGGTAAGATATGCTCAAGAAAAAAAAAAAAAAGTTAGGCAGCGTAAAAATGAGTTATCAAAGAGTTTGGTTCAGTACTGAATGGAGAGTCACTGAAGCAAGTGCAACAAGGGAGGGAGGGAGTGCTCTATCCGGGCAGACATGGCTATTAAAAAACCCAACAACAAGCCACAACTAAAAAAAACTCAAACACCTCTCCCCAATAAAAAAACCCAAACCTAGAAGTATAGGCTTATATTAATGAAAAACTAAAAAAAAATCTGAAGTTTTTGTTTACAAGTAATGTGAAAGCAGCACCTCTGTCAATACTCAAAACCAACACTAGCCAGCCAGCATCCAAAGCATCTCCAGAGCTCTTTACTGGAAATATGCTGTTACTGATGCTGCCAAAATAACTCTTTTTTATAGTATAGAAACATTTACAGTCTATGTTTTCTGACCTAGTAATTAGAAAATTTCCCTGCTACAGTGTGACACAAAGGAAAAAAGGTCCTAGTTTTTGCTCAGCTATTGATTCAATGCCTTCCACAATAGCAGTTGGCACTGCTATCACTCCGATGTTGTTCTGCTATTCCAGCGGAGGGAGGGGAGAGAAAAAAGGGTGAAAAACACCCCAAACCTAAACAACCACACACACGCATGGCCACCCCCCCACCCAAACAAGCAAGCTGGAACTATTTAAGGAGAAATAAAGTGTCAGCACCAAGCTAAATTGTTCTCATTATCCAAAGAATTTAAAAAATACTTTAATATTACACTTGCATGAAAATTGTATGAGCTCTTCATGCCAGGCAGTGTTTCAGCATACTCCCCGAGTGCATACAAACAAAAAACATATGACAAGCTGTTGTCTCCCAACTGATTAAAGTATTTCTTCCTGGCATAGAAAAGCACTTAGTTAACTGCTGTGAGTCTGGGCCAGCAGAAATATTCCATACACTACCAAGCACAAAGTTCAAGCCTGAACACAAATACGCTTCAAAATGTATAGCTTCTGAAATAGGAGAAAGAGTATGTCTGAGTAACTTGTTTTCAACTCTGAGCTACTTGGTGAGTTGAAAGAACCGATAAAGAGTTGGACGAGCCCAACTATACTATCTCCCTCTTGAGCACGTTTGGAAAACAGTGGAACGTGTTAAAATACTTCTTTCCAAAGCATCATAACAGCAATAAAGCCACATCAGCCTAACAGACACACACAGAATTAGGGAAAGAAAAGCCTACATATAGTGTTTAAGATGTCTCAGTTACTTTCTGTTGCCGTATTCACTTGTAAGGCAAAGCCCTTCAGTTCCAGATACCATAACCATCCAAAGCAAGTGTTTCAAGTGCCCAAAACTGTGTGTACACACAAGTAGTTCAGTCTAATACACCACATAAGATGAAGAGTGCCTTTAACAATTTTAAAGAGCTGGTAACTACTATTGACCAAATTCAGAATGTCACAACCCAGTAAAATCTAGTAGTTTGTCCATGGTTGGTGCAAAAATCCAAGATGAAATCCAATTTTTCATATCTTTTTTTTTTAAACACAGAGCTAAAACAAGTTATTTGTACACAAGGTTTGATGTCTTGTCAGAAGAGCTTCCAGTGTTTTGTGCCCTGATACTAAAAGACAGGGAAAACAAGCTAAGAGCTACTTGCTCCCTTCTAAGTATTCTCAAAAAACCCCAAGCACTTGGATCACAGCTGTTCTGAAGAGCAGGCCCATTATCGGACAGCAATTATATGAGAAGGTATCTTGTATGCATTTTTTCTGCCAAGTGAAGCCTACCTGTTTATTTTTTGTGTTTTTTCCAGCAGAATTCTTGCTTCCTTTAGCACCCTCCATGTTTCTTAAGACACTGATGAAATCTTTCTTTGAAACAGATGACAGCAGTTTAGCACGCTGCCTGTCAGAGCTCCCAGCTTTCTTCACCTTCTCATCAATGTTCTTTTGGTGCGTCCTGACAGCATTAAATAATTGTACAACACCTCTGGGACAGGGAAAAAAAAACAACACATCAAAACAGTTTTTAACTCAAGTTCCCTTTAAAGAAATGAACCCTCTACCAAAGCAACTAATCAGTGCAGATGCTGGATGGCTTCTAGCTTCCCAAAATGGTTACTCAGAACATCAATTCAGTTAATTACCATTTACTACAATGTAAGAGACTTCCAATTTTCACTCTTCACACTTATTGCAAGGAACCAGCAACAAAAAAATCCACAGCTAACTATGTAGACTTCAACGTAAGCACAGTAACATGGCACAGAGATCAATGCAAGAGCATGTTTCATCCCCAGAAACATGTTACTTGTCCTGCCATCAGCTATTAAATTCCTCAGGCAAGATCTCAAGAGCAGCGGAGGTTGGGGGACAAAGCAGATGAATGAGAACAGAGACAGCTACAGGCAGCACATCAAGGTGTTCAACTAGTTCTGCGACACCGAGCTACCGCAACGGGGAACAAGCAGCTGAACAGCCGTGGATCTGCTGAATCCTCTGCGGAGAAGGAAAAGTAGTAGAAACAACCGTTCTGCATTTTTAAAGCATTAAATTAACAAAATAAGGGGATCTAACAAAGCACTTCTGTTAAACAAACATTACATTCCCATCTAAATTTTTACTCTTTCAAAAAAGCTTCTGAAATCTTTTGTTGAACTTGATACTGTACAATGCAGACCTGTATATAAATCACCCGGCTCCTGCTAGTCACTTCTTAAGACTTCAATCTGATTGGAAACAGATTACCTGTGCAGGCCTTTCCTACCCCTTTTCCATATACATATATTTAAGGAAAGCACTCAGAAAAACTCTTACCTTGTGGCAATTCTCTGAAGATTTCTTTCTCTGTCTCGGTCTTTGACAACATCTGGCTTCACTCGGCACATCATTTCCCACTCCCGCTTTTTATCGAGCTGCATTATAAATATAGTTATGTGAAGCAATGCTGAGCATTTGGGAATGCAGCGTACTCTGATAGAGTATGTAGTAGGAGGAAAAGAAAAAGATAAATCAACAAAGTTCGGTTTGGTTTGAGGGTAAGGGGAGCTCCGATACGGGGCTGGACAGCAGGTCTGAGGCAAGTCTCTTGCATTGACACACCAGGGGCCACAGTCAAATCTCAAAGAGTCGCCTGCCTTCTGCAATAAAAACTAGAAGAGTCTCACACCAGAGTGATGCCTCGGGCTCAAGACAAGCAAAAGGAGTCTCGAAAAACTCAAATGCTTTCATACTGACTGCTATGGACAAGGAAATTATTCAGAGACTGCTTCCAACGCCAAGACTTCACAAGCTGATCACAGAGAAACGTATATATAATAAAACCCTGGGTCTACGAAGACAGGCATGTTGCATTTTGAGTCTTGGGATCCGACTTCCCGCGCTGAATTAATCACAGCGCAGCTTTGTGACTGACAGCAACGCACAGCAAAGACTACAGCGGGCAGAACTCAAACACCTGGAAGAGCACCAAGTACCCGCTGGGGAACAACTCCTGTGTACAACACCCATTTGTGTCTGTCTTTTTTTTTTTTGAGGCTCTCTGTTTAAAAACCAAACTGATCCACTTTCCCATTACCAGGGGACACGCCATCACCAGCTTTATTTCTGCTACAAAAAGAGAACACTATTTCCCCAGGCCCTGCTTCAGGAGTAAGATGATGAAGAGTTTTTTTCCCTTTTAACAATTTAACACTGTTCTAGGCCTGATGATGTTGCATTAAGCCTGTTTTACACAAGAAGTCTTTCACGGAATTTGAGAGTCCTTATCTTTATAATTTCAGGCAGACTACCATGAATTTGTGAGTTTATAACCACATTTTGGCCTTTGATCACGAGAACTGCCCTATTCTAGCTTCCATCAGCAAGAAATTAATAGAAGGCAGACTGTTCTCCAGTTTTTCTAAGGGTAAACAAGTCAGTCTGGGGACCTGCAACCCACCTCTGCTTTGCAGTACTCCCACACATTTACTGGATGAGAACAGGTATTCAGGACAACCGTAACCGAGCAGATGCCATGAAGCTCTCTGCATTTAAAAGGCAGGCCATAGCCTAGCCACAGCACGTCCCAGACCGTCAGGTGGAATAGCCTGGTTATCCCACTGAAACACAACTCCTAAGATGAGACGTTAGAACTGTTGATGTATTTTTAGCCTGAAGGTAAATCAATCACAGCCTGGAATTAAAGGTTCCACTAACGATGCACAAACAAATTACTTAATTCCCAATACGGTTTTGTTTTCTTCATAACAGTTTCAGAACCAGAAGCAATTTAGGCCACGGACACTGTAATAGAAAACTCCGACCAGGAAAATCATCGAGGGGAGCAAACAATGATGCAGTAATCACTGATGTGGTTGTGAAATCTCAGCCTAGAAGCCTTTGATTTCAGAAGTTGCAGCAGAATTTAAATGAAAGCAGTTTTCTTCTCTTTCTCCCTCTCACGTTTGATGAGAGAGAACTATTTCAACTTGTAATGCTGACAAAGTGAATTATACCCCAAATTTACAACAGCAATTAGAAAACTAAGCTTAAAGCAGCTGCTTTCACCCTCTCAACAACAAAAACACCTTAAGCTGACAGACTGGAACAGTCCTGCTGCCAAAGATCAGCCCGTCTGATGGCCCAGAAAAAGCAGTAAGGAAAAAAGCCCTACAGCGTGACTGTATGGAAAGTAAAAACACTGAATCTACTTGAGATCACCATGGAGGAGAGATTCCAAAACTGAGACAGTCTCAGAAGACTTTCTGAAATCCCCCTTGAGGGGATCTTGCCTGTATTCCCACCTGACTGCGACTGCACAACAAAATACGGCATCTTTTTCTTACCTTCATCCTCTTCTCTAGCCTTTCTTGTTTTTCCTTTTCTCTCTCCTTCTCCATTTTTTTATTCTTGGCCAAGATGGTGGACTTATTTTGTGGAATCTTTTTGTTGAGCACTTTTGCCATAGCATCTGCCCAGCCTGCACTTGGGCCAGCTTTAGAGCTTGTTGCCTCTTCAACCACATCATCAAGGGCTGGTGTTTCATCTTCATCATCACCATCCAGGGCTTCACTTCCTGAAGAGTAGCTGTCTTCTGGAAGTCCTGAGTTGAACTCAGGATCTGGGGGTGAGTAAAAAAAAAAAAAGAAGTATCAGGAGTTCTGTTTGTGGTAAGGATCCATCCCTAGCTTAATTTGTTCCATATGTAAGAGTCATTTGAGTTCAGGGCCATGTACTGTTTGCTGTTACAATTAATCCCTCAAGCAGGCATATACCACCATAATTAATTTATTAGCAAGTATCCAGTGCAAGTGCTTGCTCATCTCTGTGATGACTTAAAGTGATTTAAGAGGTTGCATAAAAGGGGAAAGGAAGTCTTGGAAATTTATTATTAGATTAATGAATATTTTGATGTTTAGGAGTGGTAAGTTTTGGGAAAAAACTATATTTTTCCAGTTCAAAAGTTACAATTTATAAATGTATATACACATATGTATATATGCATGTCTGTACATACCTACACACAAGCTGCAACAGTGACACCTAGTGTTTAAATGCAAACAGCCACATGGATTAAACTGAAGGCCAGGGGGCATTTCTTACATGAAAGCAAAATCTGCTCAAGGAAAATAACACCAGCAAAAGTATGATTACCTAAGCATAATGACCACAGAGGGGAGACTGCTTTGTGAAATAAAGAACCAAGACAGTTGTCAGGTATCTCAAAAGAAACCAGAGGCTTTTCTGGCACAAGAAACTGCAAAGGTTTTGATATACAAATAAAACACGTCCAAATTCAAGTTTCCTTACCCTATGCCTCCTTCAAAACAAAAAAGGAATTAAAGTTAGAATACTGAAGTTTGGAATCAAGCAACAGCAAGACAGGAGAGAACAGCCAACTAGAAAGCAAGCCTAACACATGAAGAATCTACCACTTCCCTCTTTAGTCCGCTCAATGGGTGAAATAGCAAAAATAAAGTCTTTAATAGTGTGGATGAAAAACTAGAATGAAACAGGCTGCAAGTTTAGGGTGTGCTAAAATATCTTTGGTTATTTCAGTGGATCCACTTTGTCACGTAACCAAGAGCAGAGCACATAGGTGTCCTGCCACTATTAACTAGCATTCCACTAGTGCTACCCCAAAGTTTTAAATTAATTATGTTATATACAACTTTCAAGGCCACAAATCAAGTGCTGGACAGAAGGAGGCTGGTTTCTGACACCAGTCCCACCAGCAAGGGGGTAAGTCACCACCAACTGAGATACCAGCTGACTTCAAAAGAGTATTTTAAAAATCACAATGTTAAATACTACTGAGCCCAGTGCTTTACTTTGTAAGCACTACTATATCCCATGAGTTACCTTTATCAACCAAATCATTAAGAGAACAAAGTCAGGACTGCTTCACAAGATCTGTTTTCCATAGAACTGTACAGACAGCTATTAGCTATATTCCTTACTAATCAATTGCCTATTTAAATACTTAACGAACATAAACACACACTCTGTTGCCAGACTAACTCTTCACTCTGCCTTCTCTACGTGCCTTTTTGAACCAGCAAAAATCCCCAACCTAGCAGCAAAACAGTGGTGTTATCCAATTTAAAACAAAACCTCTAATGCCCAGGCACGTTTAGAGCCTCAGAGAGCATTTAGTTGTCATCATGGAAAGAAGCAAGATTATGTGTTTACATCACAAATGTGGAAGGGAAATACTCATTATCTATATCAGCATGATTTTTACTACCACCAAGGTGAACACAGTGTTATGTCATGCTCCTTGCAGGATAAATTATGTTTTGGGTTTTGTTTGTTTGTTTGTTTTCAACATTCCTTACTACAAATGGGAAATTTAGAAGTGGCAAATTTATTCAGTACATTCAGAAGCTACTACTAAAGGCATCCTTTTCAGGATATCAGTATGTCTCCATATCCTGATTTCCAAATATAAAAAAAAATTCAAACCATTGCACGTAAAGAAGTAGGTGCATCACCACATCCTGGTTCCTACATGTAAAACCATTTATCAGGTTTTCACCCCTAAGCCTTGACTGTGCTAGAATATTGATACCTAGTTTTTAAACACAGAATTAACCCCTACTCGTGACTTTTTATACATACAAGCATAACAGCTACCAAAAGTCCAAACCCAAATTCTACTCACTGCTTGGGACCAACTTCTACAGTTAGCCTTTAAAAAAAAAAAGAACTCAGATCAAAACTATAAAAAAAGACCATTCAAAATCATGCTTTAGTCTCCTTTACATAATATTATCTGCCAATAAAATAGGATCATGCCGGATAATAAAAACATTTTGCTTTCAACAATTACAGAAAGATGAACAAGGCTTCAACAACCAGCCGCAACTTATTCTTTAATACATCAGAGGATCTGTCAGCAGCACGAGATAGAGCAGAGGTATTTCAAAGCAATTTAAACTAGATTAACTCTCCCAGAAGCAGGACCCGGGGTCTATTCTGAACCGCCAAGATTGAAGCCTGGCAGAGATGTACTACGAAAAGCCCTAACTCTGCGTGCGTGGGACACATCGGTGCACATCTCTGTCCTTCCCAACGCGCGGGGGTCCCTGTGCGGACACATGCAGCCGCGGACCCGCGATGGCTCCGGATCCAGCTCCGGATCCAGCTCCCACTCCGGGCTGCCCCGGGCTCAGCCCGGCCCGCCGGCCGAGCGGCACGGCCGCGACCTTGCTTCCTCCCAAAATAAAACGGGGGGGGGGGATAATAATCCAATTGCACGATATAGTTACGCAGCCATCACGTCACACCCGGTCCGGCAGACCCTCGCGGCACACGGCGAGGCCCAGGGGAGCGGAGGACCGCGCGTTTACGCCGTGTTCGCACTCCGCTCTCCCGCGGTATGGCCGGCCGGCCCAAACACGGGGTCCCGTACGGGCAGGCACCGGCGGGCACCCAGCCCACCGCACCCCGGAGCTCGTCCAGCTCTGCCCCCCCCCCGCCCCCCAAGAGGCACCGCAGCGACGGACGGCAGAGGAAGTTACTCTGGCGGGGCCAGGGCAGAGAGGGGCCGCTGCCGGGCCCAGCGAGGGCCAGCAGCGAGCACCAGCGGGGCCGGGAGCAGGCACGACCCCAGGCGCCGCGGGGAAACCGCCCCACCGAGCCCCGCTGCCTCCAGCCCACCGGGAACGGCCTTCGGCAGGCGGCTGGGCCGCGGCCTTAGTCCCGCCGCCCCACGCCAACCGGCCCCAACCCCCGGCCCAGGCCCCGGAGGGGGTGAGGGGCGCGGGCCCGCCGGCAGACTCGGACGGGGCAGAGGAGCGGCCGGCGGCGTCGGCCCAGGGGGGGAGCCGAGGAGAACTAAGAAGCCCGCCCGAGCAGAGGGGGACCCAGACCCACCCAGAGGGGGACAGGTCTGGAGTAAGCTCCCGCCGGGCGCCCGTTACCGCTGTCCGCCTCCTCAGCCACCGCAGCCCTGCGCCCATGTGGGTCCGCGCCGGCGGCCGCCATATTCCCCGCGGTCCACCCAGGATCGCCTTCCGGCCCGGCCCCCGCACCGCGCATCTGCGTTCCGGCTCCCAAGGTTCCGAGCGGGCGAGCAGCAGCGGCGGCGGCTTCCGGCGCGGCCCTGGAGAGGGTGTGGGTAGCTGGGGAAGTTGGGGGCTTGTGGGGTTCCTCGCTGAAGGAGCGAGAGAAATGAAAAGATAAATGAAGCGGAGGGGGCTGCCTGGGCTGCTCCTCTCCCCCCGGCACCAGGAGGTCCGCGGGCCTCAGGCGCTGGGCTGCTGCTCCTTCCAGCGGGGGCAAAGCCCAGCGAGGCCCGGAGGGCCTTTTGCATTCTTTCACAAATTTTTCAGATTAAAGAGTTTGGGATGCTAGAAATTTGTGCAAACTCCTGTGCGGTTGGTGTACTAAAATCCCTTTCTCTTAATGGTAGCGTTTGTTTTCAGCGCTGAGCGTTCAGAAGAGCTTACTGTCCACCGTGTGTAGGCAAAAGAAATACAATCTTTTACCTGAGGTTAGAGAATTTAATATCTTAGTAACACTAAGCTGCTGCCACTTCACAACCAGTAAATGGGCACACAGATTTTTAAGGCCAGACTGTAACACTACCGGTCATCCAAATACCCGATTTGATGCATCTGCGAGAAGTACATCCTGAAAAAAAGTTACCAGCTAGAACGCCAAAGCTGTGAAAGAAGCAAATCTTCTTAGGCAACGTCTTACTCAAAAGCGCTCTGAACTAAACAAAAGTTAGTAACCGAGAAGTGCTGTTACCGTAACAATTACGTACGCTGGTAGGCAGAAGCTCCGGGATTCCTTGGAGCCCTGTGGCTGCAGCACAAATAACCCTGAACATTGAAAGGTATGTCTGTAGCTGGTCATGTCTTTGGAGAAGATTTGCCCAAAACACTTGCTGTCTTAGGTCATAATCATTCAGCATGATCATATGGATGAGCTACCACACTCCTCTGCACCCTCACTGACACCTTAAGAGAGCCTGTATACGTAAACATGTATTAAAATGAGGAATGGTGGCTCGTATTGTAAATGAAGTGCAAGGCAATGCTATAGCTGGATACTAATGATCTCAGAGCGGTGGTTTGGTTTTAAGATGACTGGTATTTTTTAAAGCTCAGTTATCATATGATGGTGTCTCAGAAAAAAATTACTGCAGGAGAAAAATGTTGCAGGTAGAGTATTCTTCAGTAATTTGCAGGCTTTACAATCTTTAAAATGCTATTTAATTTCTACACCCTGTATCTTATAAATGAGTATTTCATGTGTTGTCAGTACCCTTCCCAGTCAGTGACCCGTGTCTTTGTACTTATGTCATTCCATGGTTTTTTTCCTAATGATGTGGGTGGCAGCCAAGATAGCAAATTCCTTTTGCTACCTCAGTATCAGGTGGAAAAATGAGAAGTTGGAGAGAGGCCAGAAAAGAGTGACAGAAATTATTACATGGCCGGGGAAGCTGTCTCACAAGGAAAGATTTTAAAGGCTAAATATGTACGTCTTGGTTAAGTGCCGGCTAAGGACAAATGGTATGGGACTTACTGTTTCTATGAGAAGCTGTCCTGCAGAGCAGAGCTATGTGGAAAGAATTTCAGTCTAATTCATTGTTACAAGCAAAGAGAAACCCTGTGCTGAAAAATTTGGGCCTCAGGTATGATCTACAGAGCAAGAAGGAAACCATAAACATCCCCATGATGGTTAATGAAGAGGCCCAAGCTGTACAGGAGACAGAATTCCTACTGTTTTACACTGTGGGGGTCAAGTCCTAGGCTGTCTGCCAATAGTAAGCACTAACCATTTGGTCAAGTCTGCTCTGCGATGATAAAGACACTTACCATTTGCTTGGCATGATTCATCTCTGCATTGCATTGCATCAGAAGGGATGCTGCTAGGAGAGGGTTATTAAACTGCATAGACAAAAAGCTCTTCCAGTATGGCAATTACAGTCCTCGTTTTCTAGTACACACACCTTACTGAACGCATCTTGCTCTTGGTAGCATACTTGTCATGGAAATACGTCAAAATCTTCAGATTAAGTCCTGTAAAGGGTTTGAATAAATGATGGGTCTGAACCTTCTTCCCTCAGGCTGAAACAAGAAGCCACATCTCTGATAGTGCACTTCTCTCCACAAGCATTATCCTGAAGTATTCGTCAGCAAATTTGTTGCCAAACCTCATTTCAGATGACTGTCATTGTCTCCCATCACTCTGGCCTGAATGTTTTTCTGTGTTGAAATTGTGGTCTGAGGAACGCTGGAGATACAACCACCCTACAAAACCTTTCCAGTCCTGGAAAAGCAGCAGTTACCTCCCAGTTTATCGTTGTCAGCAGCGCCTGAGGCACAAGCTGGCATCCTGCACATACAGGTCTGGAGTAAAACCATGGCTAACGAGACAACGAAACAATGCACGAAGATTTTTATTTTGCATGCAGCAGAGCCAACGTCTGAAAAAAGCTGTACAAAGGATGGCACGGGGATTTGCAGTGCTAACATTTTTGTCTAAGATTGTAAAAATGTGTTATTTTTTTTGCTTTAAGTATAAATATCAACAATACTGGGATAGAGCCCAATTGAAGTGGTTATCATATATTCCTCATTACAAAAATAGCAGCAACAAAATGAAGACAAAACCTCTCTTTGGTTTCTCTGGAGCGGTAGAGCTCCTTTCTGTCCCGCCCTGTTCTAGGCGTACAGTGAATGCATACGTCACAGCAATGGGCTGTCCAAAGTGACCGACCTCTGCCTTATGCCTCTTGTCAGCTTGTCTCTAGGAAAGAAGTTTGCACAATGCATTGCAACACAAACGCACAGACACATGCCCAAAGGTGCTGTGGGTTTAAGTAAAAGAAAACAAGGTCAGGGAAACATACCTTGTGCTTAAACAAGGTAGTAAAGTTTGGTATTTTCCTTGGCTCTTGTGGGAAAGTGCTCCACAGACTTGTCTCATTCTGTGCAGAGGTACCTTGCCTGCAGACAGAATTACCCGTACTCTAAATTAAAGTTCAGTCATGCTGTAGTTATCAGCCGTGATCTGCATCCCAGAGCATAGCAGGTATCCTGGGCGCAGGCCACTGAGAACCTTAAAGACAGGACTCCAGTTTTGATTTAATTGGATAGGTGTGGAAGTAAATACAAAGACCTGCTGCCTCCAGTGGCCTTTGGCTCAAGATCTTTATCTTAAATTCCAATAGAATAGAAATGAAAAAATAATTGTGACAATTTCTAATATAACCCCTTGTTCTGTGCTAGAAATTGTTATTGACATCCATGAGAATTGAGCACTGTACTATCCCTCATGTGTCTGTAGCATTATCCTCAACTTCCCACAAATGGAGCCCTTATTATCCCAACTGAACAGCTCGGTGTTTCTGATCTGTCCAGCTGTGGTTTCTTTTCTGGCTTTCCCCTATGGCTGCTACTGCTCTCTTCCTCTACACTTGATGAACAAATTGCCTTGACTCACGCATCTCCCCCGAACAATTGCCCTTTCGGCTCTAATGAAGGCTGAATCACAAGCCAGTATAATAAAGTTAAAAATATTTGCCACTTTTGTAGGTCATGTTCACAGCTTGATTCCTGCACTAAAAGAGTTCAATAACAGCAGATAGATGAGTATGATAAAGCTCTCCAGTGCCCCAAGATTTGAACGTGTTTATTCTTATTTCCATTTCTTTGGTTTAGCTGATGGCATGTTTTCTCCCAGACTCTACAGGTATTTGCAGATGGAGAAAGAAGAGCAGTTCATGAGTATATCACAGAATACTCTGCTGTCATATAATAATCACTGCTCTAATCTTATATTCAATAAAACTCATATAAACTGACATTTAATAAATCATAATAAAATACTACCTGGCCCTCTGTAAATGTTTTGCCTCATGAAAATTCCAGTCCAGCTTCCAAAGTCAGGTGGAAACTTCCTATTCCTTCCCGTATTCCTTCCTTCATTTGGCCCCTGAGCCTCACAACCACCAGTGAAGTTAATGTTTTTAGGAGGGAGAACAGAGGGGTAAATACAACATTTTTAAACCTTTACGCCCCTAGTTGTAAACATAAATGTGTTTAGACTTAGCTGAATGCTTGTGCAACTGTTAGCTACCTAAGCAATGGAAACCATAGAAAAGCCAAGACGATGACCTCTCATGTACATGAAAAAGAGGTTTGGTTCTGAGGCTCACAGTCATGGACTGAAAGATGCTGCTAAAAACTAATTGTGAAATCTTGACCATTGAATGCGGCAGGTTATCGCATCGTGTGTGTATGGAATAATGCTAGGTAAACTTAAATCTGTGTTTTCCTAACTTTAAGTGCTTGAGTTTGCAACTATCTGTATTATTTGACACAATTTATTCTGCATGTAGTTAGTGATTATTATATATCAGCTTTCAACCAGCACCATGGTGCCATTTGAAATACAGCTTCCTGGTTTAAGAGATATGTACACTTATATTTCATGTTGAGGAGTAATTACTATTTTCTTCCACGCCAATATGAGAAAATGAAAGAAAGATAAAAGGGCTTAATGTACTTCATAGCTAAATCTTAAATTCCTCTCTGTTTCTTCTTCACTAATTCTATTCATTCAGGCTCAATAACCATTCTTATTCCTATATTTCATAGGAATTAATTATGGTAGTGATATATTACCTGACATAATCGAGTTCAAAACATGAACTAGTAACTGGAATTTTAGAAATTCATGTCAGATTTTCTCCTTTTTATCAATACCTGAATCACAAGAGTTAGCTGGAGTTACAATGAGCAAATGAGGAAAAGAGCTTGTGCCCAAAAATGTGGGTTTATGTCCTCAGTAGACTTTAAATGTTTAAGGACTCGCCAAGGAGGGCAGATGGGAGAACAAAACAGTCAATGAACATTTTATCCAAATCTTTAAGGCTTTGGAGGTTTCTTTTTTAATTCAAATTATTGTCGGCCACTTTCATCACATCTGATAATTTTAAAGAATTGTCAGTAATGGTTAGAAAAGAGAAGAAAAACAAACTTGCAAATATGAAAAAGCAGAAGAGCTTAGATAAGCTTAGAAAGCTGTCTCCCGCTCTCTGGAAATCACAGAGGAGACTGTGGCTTGAGCCTGTCTGTAGTAGAAGATGACCCAAATGTTTAACACCCAAATCAGGATAAAAGCCTCCATTTGTGCCAAAAGTGCCAGAACAGTGACTTAGCTTGAATGAACCGAGGGTTGTGCAGAGACAGTTCCTGTAAATTCTGACAGTGGGAACATCTCGCCGGTTATAAGCAACAAACTGCAGAGAAAGATAATTCTCTAAGCTGATTAATTAAAAGATGAGTAATTTATTACTACAGAATAGTCTCAGGGAAGTTTATATACATTTTCATTTAGAAGGTTTATCTATTTGTTACTTGAATCTTTTAAAGTTATGCCTAACTATTATTTCACATTGTAAAATCTTCCTGAATCTACTTTGTTAATTATTGTAACAGTCTTCACAAAAGCAGGTGAAGCCTCACTGCAGTGATTTCACATCGGTCATAAAAGGTGTTATAAAATAGAGATGCAGAAGGCTTAGCCAAAACCAGTATTGCAGCTACAAAACAAAAACTGTATTGGGATAATTGAGGAGGATGAGATAATACCCTTGTACAACTGTGTAAGAGCTAAAGAAAGATTTTGTGCTAAACTAGCTTAGAATTTTCATAATATATTTTATTTAACTATAAGACAGGGCAATTCTGTTTTCTAGCTAGACTTGACCTTCATTTTCAAACACGTTTACACAAGATCAGCAACTGTATCTATTTTTACACTTCATTTAGTACCAGATTTTGATGCACCTACCTTCAATAGCACCTGATTACATAAGTTATCCTACTTCAATCAGAATAAATAAAGAAATAAATAGATAAAATCTGACTTCAAAAAAACTTATAAATCTCTGCTCAGCAAGACTCATATACCTGTGAACTCTCGGCACACAAAATCTCTCCATCGGTACTTGTGAGCTTGAAGCATGTGCTTACTAAGCACGTGTGCAATTACCTTGATGAAGCCTGAATACAGGAGGGTGTGGGCATGTGCGCTGTAGCTGGGATCTGCTACTCACACCTGCGAGCTGATGAAAAGCCATGATTCCCATATCAGCAAATCTTCTGTAAAATGATTAAGTTTTAATTATTTTTTTTTTCTCCTGAGAGCTGAAGCGCAATGGGAATTGGTTTACAACTGGTCTTCTGTCGTACTCTCAGATTTTCTAGTGCTAGTATGTTTTTAAGAACCTGAACTTTGCTAGTAGTAAGGTCACAAGAACACTTGAAGCATAGGAAACTAAACTCTGCATTCAGATGCATTGCTGCAAAGTAATTTATTTCCAAAAATCAATTCCTCCTCCTCCACTCCCTCCTCCTCACAGTGGAGATCATCTGCAAATCAGTGAATCCAGCTAATACTCCTTCAGCTGAATGAGAACTTGGCTAACAACCATAGTTAAGACTCATTTAAACAAGATGAGATCTATCAAGAGTCTTTACCATGCCTAGAACGTATTTAGAGGGACCTCAACTCTCTAGTGAGGAGTGTCTTGCATAGGTTTAGAGATGGAGAAGTGAAGGTGGTAGTGGCTCTGTCAAGCAAGGAGCTGTATTGTTAAGATGGATGCTGGAAAGATTTATCATCTGTCTTCATCAAGTTTGGGGTTTTTTTTCTGCTGTGGTCTTGCAACAAGCACCCTCACAGGTAACATTGTGATTACTTTTCAAAGTGTTTTAGGAGGCTTTCATCTTTAACTAAAAGGCAAGTGGATAAATCCCTGGTTCCCCTGAAGTCAGTGGCAGATCTCCCACTATGTTTGGGCAAAATAGAATTTCATACCATATTTCTATTCCCTGTGCAAAATCATAACTACTAAGTGTTGTTAAAGTTCACTTTCTTGCTTGTAAACCTCTAGTGATTTATCTTGATGATGGAATGGACAAACCTGTTATGGTAAAACTACTCTTTCAGCTTTCATCTGAATGCTTGTGTTAACTAAACTTGAATAATTTTCTTTTCCCCTTTTCTACCCCCAACAGAAATGATTATTTTAAATTCATTCCTTGAATTCACTGACCAATTTTCCTGTAAATTAAGTTACTGACTGGAACAAGAGGCTTGGCTCAACCTGTGTACCTATTTGTCATGTTTCAGAGCAAACAGTGCTTGGGTCTACTCTGCTTTTTCTCAGGTCTATCTTTTACAGGATAGGCTTTACTACCTTTACCTTCTCTGCAAGCAACCACCCAGCCTGACGGTACCTGTGTCCCTGTAAAACCTTCCACTTCAGGGTCGTGTGGTCTTTTGGTCATTTGCTGAAGATTTCCTTTGAGCCCTATCACCACGTTAATTACAAAGTATTTGAGAAAAGACTAACATTATAGACCTTCATCTGAATCAAACTGGATTGCTTGATTTAGTGGCTTGGGTTTTTTCTTGTTGCAATGAGTTTGGATGTTTGGAATGGATCTAAGGAAATTATTGAAAGAATGCAAAGTCAGAGAAATAAGCTTTACTTTTAATTTTGAAAGCAGTTAGTTCCTTAATTGTTGGTTTTGTTTTGGGAGCGAGTCTTATTGAGTAAATCAGGCTCACGGGGCTGTTCAGCCTCCTGCCCAAGTGAGCCTCCTCACGCTGGCCGGCTCTTCATTTGGTCCGCAGGAACGTGGCTGCCCGGGGGTGCCGTGGTGGCAGCAGGACAAAGCAAGTTGGCTTTCACTATCAGGACAAAAACATTTAGCTAGCCTGGGATTTGTGAAGAGCCGGAGTAGTGGGTTTATGATGATCTTATAGGCAGAGTGCTGCTTTTTGTATTAAGAGTCACTTCTCAAGTTGTCTGTCTTCGTTTCTGGATTTAAATGCCTCATTACTGCCCCTTCAGAAGAAAAAGGTGGCGAGGGTCAGAATTGGAGAAAGGTTAGAAGCCTGGCAGAGGGTTATACACTCATTTTGGGGCTGGTTTTGGCTGGGTTTGGTGGGTTTTTTTATTGTTTGGAGATAATCTTGACTCTCTCAACTGGATTTATCGGGTGTGAAGATTCACAATTCTAGGAAGGGGCTAAGCAGGATGTGCGTGTGCATTGCTACTTAAAACCAGACCCGAGTTTTTTAGTACTGTTGATAGCAGTAAAAGATGCATACCCATGTCTGTCTGAGAAGATGAATGTGGATCCCACATACATGTGTGAGTTTCTAATGAAGCTCTTTCTGACTTTAGAAGAAAATGTTTCTGTTTATCCTTAATAGAAATCCATTGCATGTAGCCCTGTAATGGAATCTCTCATTTTTTATTTGCATCTGTTAGCTTTTTATTGCAAATAGGGCTCTAAATCTTACTTTAGAAATGAGTATTGCACTATATGTCAGTGCATGTGCAAAGGAAGCCATTAATAATGTTCGTTATGAAAACCTGATCATAAGTGTTTTTAGTCCATTAGCCATTCAGCTTTATTTATGTCCTCTTTCAGGAAGAATTTGAAGCCAGAATTCAAAAGATGAAGTTTGGAAAAAGAGCCACACATGAGGTCATAAAATGCTGTCACATTCAGGATGCTAGAAAATTCTTTTCTTTCTTCAAGGGTTTTAATAACCTTTAGAAAGAGGAATGAGTATTCGTCATGTACTGCTCTGCCATCATTAAATTACAATGCTTTTAGGAAACAAAACTCTAGTGAACCAAACCAAAGTAGTCTGCTAATGTCACAAAATTAGAAGGTATCCTACTTCCATGGGCTGTTTAAATGTACTGCAAGTAGCAGCTCTTACAGAGTCTTAGTCCCCCCCCTTGAGGCTTAGACGACATAACTTTATCCTTGAGTATTTGTCTTGCCTGCCAAAATGTGTGGTTCTCTGATCTCTTTTGGATAGAAATCTTTTAAAATAAAAGACTGAAAAACGTGCAGTCAAATTCCCATCTTCATGGACTTAAGTCAACTGACCTGTATTTATTTTAGATGTTACTGAAAAAAATTAGGCCCTAGCCCCACAGTGTCCTTTGGTCCTATTTTGCAAAAGACATTCTCAGGAGTAAAATTTTGCACTAAAAATCCTGATATTACAAGTTGGGTGAAAGCATAATCATATTCAAAAAGGAAAATACTTTTCCCTCTGAAATAACAACTTGATTTCTCTCCTTTGTTTTTTCTTTCTAAAATACTGTGGGATTTGCATGATTTACAAATACAAAACTGCTTGTAGTTGCTATTTTATCTGAAAATTCATGTTGTACACCTGAGGTTGAAAACAAGAAACCCCATGTTTCTTACATCTTCCTTGGAATATGGTTACTGTCAGCTCCTGAGATTTCTCGTGTGTGTTTACCGCTTTAATGTATCCCTGAAGCTACAGCTTGATCCTGTTGCACTTAGAAGTTGTGAGTTTGGGATTTGAAATGTCAGCAGAGGGGCTGCTCTCAATGCATCACGGCCGCCATAGGTAGCGGTGGCTGTGGCAGCCGCTTTCAGGAGCTGCTGTGGTTCATATTTCACAAAAGCCTCAGGAAAAGAGGCTGCATGAAAAATAGGGCAGTGTAAAAAAAAAAAAAAAAAAGTCTCAGCTAATCTGTCTTCATCTTTGGTTAACATATTAGGAGGCAAGTTGATTGTGTATAATACAAATTATTTCATGATGTATAGGGAGACTTTTTCTCCTATGATTTACATAAAAATGCAATGGTTAGCCTGATGTAATAATTTGGCATTCAGTGTTTTTCAATCGTCTGACGCTGAAAGGCTGAAGTGTTTTTTGCATGAGGAATAGGTCGCTAACTTCTGAATTAATTTCTGTAGGAGACAATATGGATGCAATGTTTTTAAAGCTTAATTTAGATTCAAATTAATGTGAAGACAAGCTCCTTGAGTCACCTAGTCTTTCTCTGTGGAATCATTTCTAATTGAATGTTAAGATCAAAGTTTAAGTTTATAAGAAAGAAAAACAAGTGCAGATAAATAGTTATTATCTGACATCCTTATGAAAATTCATGACCTGCCGCTTTATCAGAGACCTTTTAAGAATTCTAATTGTGAAGTATGCGTAACTATTAAATGGCTAGAGCGCTTCAGTCTCTTGATAAGAAGCGAGTTAAATAATTGTCCTGTTTAACTTGTGCTTGTTAACCTTTAAGGTCAACTAGTTTGAACATACGTTTAATGAAATCCTGGAGCCAGAATTTATGATACTGCTGCTGAATGTTAAATTGGACAATTTACATAAGCAGGACATTAACCTTCTGAGCACTAAATAGCATTTTAGCACTTAGCCGCTGGGGACAATAAGGGACATGTTCTCTATATTTGTGATTAGCTTGCCTGGAAACTCTCATGATGACCAATTGGCCTACCAAGTTTAGCAGCATAATTAAATGAATGGACTCAGCCTAAGTAAATTATCAGTGCTGTGTACAGTATATCATTATAGTCCTAAGGAAAAAAAAAAGATATGAATAATTTGATATTACATTACTAATTTATCAATGCTAAGTGACTGTGAGGAGGCTCTTTGTAATTCGTTGTTTTAAATTTGATATTTGATTTACTGCTGGTGTGATTAAACTTGAACCTACTTCATTTCTTTATCAGAAATTTATGGTAAAAGTAGACTTTTTTGTCAGGGTAATGGATGGTTTTTTTTGGTTTCTTCTGTTTTGACGATAATAGCAAATACAAAGTATTACATATTGCCAAACTTGTAATTAAGCAATTTGTCATAACAGGCAGGTGTGTCATCTTTTGGCTGGCAGATCTTGTAGCAGATAAGGGCAGCAGACCTGGAGTTGTCAGTGCTCTGAGCTGGAGGAGCAGAGTAACGGCAGCCATAGCCCCGTAGGGTTTGCTTTTCTCCCTGAGCTGAAAGATGGAGCACGATATCCTTGTTCTGCCCACCCAGCAGTTCTCCTGGGGCAAGTCAAGGCCATATATTGCAAGTGACCAATGTAGATTTTTTGGGGTAGGTGCTGTACTTGAGACAATCACAACATCTTCTGGGATGGTGCCTCTTGTCCTTCTTGTGTTAGGTGCCGCACGAATGCAAATAAGGACACGTTTTGAAGGACAAGGTAGGAGCTGAGCCATTTCCCAAGGAGGATGCCAAGGAAGCACCTAGTTACTTCTGTTTGGGTGCTTGCGTTAGCTGAGATGCCTTCATGTGGGTGTTGCCTATGGTCATGGCTCCGCGGGTGATCAGGCCCGCACCTGCCTTGTGTGCAGGTGCTGCACCTCCAGCTGGCACCTCTGCCTGAGAGGTTGCCCTCCGTCAACGGAGATAGGAAAGGGACTTGTATTCAGGGAACTGGAGCCAAACAGGAAAGGATGGAGCTGAGGGCTGTTTCTGATGGTTGTCTCTACTGCCTGTAGACTGGGAAAGTGCAATTTTTGCAGATATCAATACCCGACAGCATTGCCACTGGTAAAGTACTTGCGTTACAGTCTTATAAAAAAGGATGGTGACTTAGGGGTCTCTTCACTGAACAAAAGAATCAGGACAGTGATGGGCATATAGTAAATCGATAACGCATGGATGTTTCAACAAGGGAGAAAATAGCCCCAAGAGTGAGCTGTGCTCATTGCACAATAACACTGTCAGGAAGATGTGATGGCATTGCTGCCCCTCACTTATGGGATGGAGCAAGGGAGGCTACTGATCTCTGCTGTGTGTGCCCTGTGGATTTTGCTGAGGGTGCTGGAGAGGCTGAGCATTACCAGCAAGCCCAGACTTGTGTGTGTGTTGGTGGGGTTGGGGAAGAAACACTCAAAACCTGTGATTTTTCTGGTATTCCAGTGTCCTACTTCATGTTCTGCACTGACCAGTTTCTTCACCTGTAGAAAAAGGATAACAGCGCTGAGTATGAATTTGCTGATGTGCCAGAGGAGTGTAAATTTAATGCACTGGTTAATTTACTGTCTGATGGCTATGATGTACTCACAGAGCCTGGACAGATTAGGCCTTTGTGGTCATTCAGCTACACTGACTTCCCTAGCATTGCTTTTTGTGCCTGATAGTCATGATATGCGAGGAAGACATGGTATAGTTCATATTCTGTGGATGTTCCTGGATGCTGTCTCCTCAAGGAAGAGGCGTGGTTCAGGTTCATGGATGCTCTGAAGTTGCCTTGTGTCATCCAGAAGTAAATGAGGAGGCAGTCAGTATCTTAACTGTACCCCCTTTTTATATCTTTCCAGCAATGCGTGAAATGAACATGGAAAAAAGCTGTTTTTCATTGGATATAGGATCAGACTGGTTCCTTAAGTCCTACTTGTTCCAAGTATTTTTGGTAGAAGGGAAAAGGGAGGGAACCTGTGAACTCTGGTCTCTAAAAGACAACCTTTCCTTACAAAAGTAGTTCTGGTTTTGGTGAATGGCCATGTATTCATGGGTGTGAAGAATATTGCAAGATTCCTAGCTGCTTCCCCTGGAAACCAGCAGAAATTATTCCTAAGGATACAGTCCTTCCGTTGATGTTTTTCTTGAATTTGCAAATACTTCTTCACTCAAAGTGGAATAAATCAAACATACTGAGACTACAAACTTAACCAAACCCCTGTGTTGTCTAGCCTGTTGAAAAATTACTCCTGTTGGTATTTTAGGTGCTAGGGCTCTTAGCCCTTTCCTGGCTAGCTGAAGCATGTCAGTCTTTTTCAGTTGCACTTACTGATTACATTGTAGTTAGAGACTATTAATAATAAATAATAATAAAATAGCTGGACAAAACACAACTTCAAGCCATCAATAGACTTATTAATATGCCTGATCGTATGATCCTGAGGATTATTCAAGGTATAATCTCGCAGTTGTAGACATAAGAACCAATTAAGAAGGGAATTATGTGCTTTCAGAAGCGTGTTTGAAAAGAAAGCTCTTTCAATTGCTGATTTTTTCCATAGAGACAAACTTGGGTGACCCAAGTTCAGGGCCTTGTTGTGGCAGAGAAGTTCGTGTGCTCTTGGGCAAGTCACTGACTTTGAATGCTGTATACAAAATGTAGATACGAATGTTATCCTTCCTTCATATAATTCCATGAGGATGAATGCACCAGGACTGTGAGCTAGTCTGGTGCTGCAGTAATGAAAGCTGTATAAATAATTCCCCTTTCCAGGAAATAGTAAAACTCAATGGAAAAAGTTAACTTTTGTGATGAAGAGGTTTCAGCCTGCTGAATAATAAATACACTTGCATCTGAGGAAAAAAGGAAGAGAGACAAAGTCACACACCAGCCCTTTTTAGCCCCAGAGACTCAAACTGTTAAAAAAGATGCATTATCCGCACAGCATGCATCTATTTTTCTACTCCATTTTTGTGGCATCAGTGCTTTCAATCAGCCATCACTGGGATTACAAGGTGCAAGGGTCTTCAGAAACAATTTTAAATGAGCTCTTCTAGGTATGACAATCACCTTTCCCCTCCCCTGTTCCTCCTTCTGGATATTTGTCATTTGAGACATTTCTCTATACATTTTCAAAACAGTTTGACAAACACAGTCAAAGTCCTTGGCTTCCCCTCACTTGCTGTAAAGGAGAGCACAGCCCGTACCAAGCACCAACACTGCGGCTGTAGAGAGAGAGAGCGAGAAGCCTTGCAGGAGAAGAGCTGGGGGAGGAGGACAGAGAGGTTTGAAGAAAGCACCTGCTAGCACCAGACCTTCAGTATTTTTGTTCTCATAGGAAGTTGGTCATAATAGGTGCGAAGGAACCAGAATGGAAGTTACTCTACACTTGGCTCATTCTTAATATTTTGTGCTGTTGTGTAGAGCCAGGAGTGTTGGTGTGTAAGTGACCAGGAGGAGGTGAGAAGGGCACGCGCATGAGACTATGGCAGTTGTGTTAGTCCCCAGGTGTTGCCCCTGTAGCCCTTTTTCTTTTCATCAGATGTACTTAGCGGTCTGAAATGCTGAAGAGACTGGTGAGGGCTGTTCACTGGTGTTAAAACTAGGATTTTTAATTTTGTGATCACAGACAATAGGATTACACTGGTGAGATTGTCTTGTTTGAATTGGGAACAGACAAAAGTGGTGGGTTCCAGTAGTACAGCCTGTACAGAAGGAAAAAATAAGGTGATGGTAGCCCACAGACAGCAGCGGAATAGCACAAATCCAAGTGGGAAAAGATGGATCTTTAAAAAGACCCAGTGGGTATCTATCACTTAACCTCATCAGCTTTACTCATGGCAAGATTAATTTACACTTCTTTTGTTTGTCTGCTTTTCACTTTGTTCAAATTCAATGCAATTGGACAGCTGTGTGGTTTTGGGGTCTGATTCCCATCCAAGCAAATTTAGCCTTTCAATTTTTCTCCTTTGGTAAACCTACGAAATCTCCTGCTTGCCCTCAGTCCTCAACTACAGTCTTATTTTAGGATGTTTATCTTGCTTCTACTACATCAGAAAATCTGTGTTCTGATTCAGTTGTCATCTTTTCTCTCCTCCATCAGGGAATGTTTAAATTGTTCTGAAGCAGGTAGTGCCTCATAGGGAAGTAAACTCATGCAGAACTGTGAGCATCGCACCAAGTGATACTGAGAAGGAATAGAACAAATATCTTTTCTCCCCATTAAACATACCACCTGATTAAATAGAAAGACTTTTTCTTCAGTGGACCACTTCCCCTAAGTCATGGTGCAACCTATTTTGCTTAAGTCTTATGTTATTTGCAAGTGTTTAACTTTTCTACTTTTAAAAATGCAGTACATACATCAGTTGAGTGCAACAGGTGAGAGACTTTTGATCACACCTTTAAAATTACCTGCACTAATTTACACCTACAGGAAGCTGCAAATTTTAAATTACTGGCATTGCTTTGTCTTCACTTTCATATACATTTTAGTTTCTCTGTTTAATGATCTCATCAGTTCCTTAAATATCCCTCAGCTTCTATTTAAGCATGCTAATGGCAGTCTATATGCAGAAACTGATACACATAAAGAGTAGTTTTGTGTTACTAGAAGCTATGGAGTCTCTCTGCATCCTTCTCTCTTCCTCTTACATTTTCTGCTTAGTAAAAGGTTGTATATACTATTGCTAGTCAACAGCTGTATGGAAGTATGTTTTAAACACACTAAAAAAAAAACAAACACCCTAGTCTTAAGGAACTTCTGAAATGAAATAATTGATGTAGTACTCTGGCAAGCTGTTTGAAGAGATTTAAAAAAATCTTTCAACTCGGCTGTAGCTGTAAGACATCTTCCCACAAAACAACTGTTATCTTTTAAGAAAAAAGACAGACATTTCTCTGGCGTGTTTTCCATACAGACATTTGTAAATATAATCCCTTCTGTTGCTTTGGTAAGTCAATCATGCTAACAGGTACCAGCTATTCAGTGACTGCCTTGGGCTAAATAGAGCAAGTGACAAAAACACTTTTAGGTTGTCATGTGTTAATGTAAAATGCCCCCAGACCCCAATGCTTATTCATCTTCATCTAGTTGACTAATGCTTTTCCCATGTTGTTACATGTTGGTAAATTAAAGAAGCCTTCCAGACAGTTCTGTCAACAGTTTACTGAAATGTACCTCATTAGTGAGGTTGAGCTGTCACATGAGGGTAATTTAATCCTATTGAATTATCATTCAAAAATGCTCAAATACCAGACCTTTATACAGTGAGAAAGAAGGTTTTCTAGGAATACTGTCACACTGTAAATTGATTAGATGTGAAGCATGTAAAGGAAAAACCCCGGAGTGTTTTTAATACTTGCAGTAAGACTTGTGATAGCTCTTTCACTGCATCTCGTATTTTAGAGAACTGCATAGAGCCAGGTGCATTTCTTTTGAGCATTTGTTTTTCATATCCCTGACAAAGATGGGAGGCTGAGTGCCATCCTTAAGATGGGGCACATTTTTTTTTTTAACCCAAACAGAAAGCGGGGGGAAAATAGTAAGGAACTAAAAGCACAAGGATGGATTACAATTAGTAGCATAGTAAATCATATGCCTTTAGTGCTCCTTTTAGAGAATACTGGGCATTTTGAAATCTTTGGAATCAGTTCTGTGTTGTTTGGCCAATGCATGTATGATTTAATCCGTGAAGTCTAGGATCTGGTTCTGTACATGTCTGTGTGGGTGCCTGGGGTCTTCAAGCACACTCTGCTCCTACAGAAATCACAGAAATGGGCCCCATCTGTAGACTGAGCGTCATATGCTCAAAAATGACATTTGTCTGAAAAATCTGTTTCTTGGAATAGAGAACTTCCTTAGCTTACCATTTTAATAATATTTTTGTTAGAATTGGTTTGGGAGGACTCGGGAAAGAATTTCAAACCAGAATGAGAGACAAAAGTGAAATCTGCCCACTGATGGGTTTTGCTGGGCTGTGGTGGATCATAGTTCAGAGGCCAGCTACACTCCCTACACCCTACCTATACACTCAAAGCACTAGATGATCAGATTCATAGCAGAAACTACAAAAAAAAATCATGGTTCCATCACAGGAATGGTCTTTAAATCTTACTCAACAGGGTAATGGTTTCTTGTTCACCCCAGCAATCCCTCCCAAGCAAAGGAGTGGTGTGATGGATGAAGTGTGGTGTCTCCGTGTATATTCATCTGCTATTGAGGAAGGAAGGGAAACAGAGGGGTGTCCCAGCAGCTCACCTTGCTGGAGAACGTCCCCCAAGACTTGTGCCACAGTGCAGCAAAGCTCACCTACGTGCAGTCCTCTCCCCACTGAAGGTCACCAGGGAGTCTCTGTGGAGCATGTCCTCCGTGCTTGGGGCCAGCCCTACCTAGTTTCCTCTCCTGGTAGCTCTGCTGGCTTTACATATTTAATGAGATTTTATGGTTTTAGGCATTGTAAATTATATTCACTTTCTCAGACCTCTAAGACCTTCCTCCACCTACCCTCCCTTACCTGTCAAGTTTCACTGGGTATGCTTTAAATTCTGGAGAGGAGAATACTGACTTTGCATAACATAAATGAAAGAGCCGGAAAGCATTACATTTTCATACAAATTACATGAAACCCCCAAGATTCTGTCCTTGAGGGGAGACAGAATCTTCTTGAAGAGAAACAACAGTTTTGGGTTTGTGTGGGCAGGGAATAATGTTTCATGTACTCCTCATAAGGAAAGGAAAGCTCCTGTGCTTTGCAGGTAGCAGTCGTTACGCAAAATTGGATTTTACTTAGTCTTGTAACACTAAGAATTCTTACAACAGGAAAAGTTGTTCGTGTTTTTGGGAAGTTTGTATTAAAAAAAAATATTGTAGCAGTTTCTCTTTTGGACTTCTATACCTTTATTCCTCAGTGGAGCAAATGCTCCATTTCACTGGGCATATCAAACTTTCTTCTGCAACAGAGGCTGCTACAGGCAAAGCATTTTCAGTGATGAAAATGCAGTGTTACACCTTATATGTGGCTCAAAACAGCAGCTGAGCTCAAGAGACTGCTACTGAGAGCATGTAACCTGTATGGAAAGGTTTCCTCTTCAGAGTTACTGTATAGGAAGTAAAGAGATATTAAGACTGGTGGATGGGGTTATTGGCAGAAAACTAATCACTTCCTTGCCACTCCGAAGGCATTATTTCCATACAGGCAGTCAACTTTGGTCTTTCATCACTCTGTACTAGGCAATTGTTTGATCAAAGGATGCCTAACAATTTGAGACACTTCCTTGCCCGTGAATGCCTCTTTACTTTTGTGAATCCTAAACCAGGAATAAAACAAAAAGATCGTGTGCTTTCTGGCACAGGCCAAGGTATGTGCTGAAAGAGAGTATATTATTCCATTGTCTTAGATCATGATTACTGCTTTAGGTTCAGGAACAAATTGTACAAGTAATTCTGAATTGGTACACAGAATAGTCGGAAAAGTAACATGAAGTTAAACATGGATCCTCATGGACCATGGATAAGAGGTATGCAACTGCTCCAATTAGTTTTCAGTAGGAACCCTCTAGCCAATTTGAAGTAATTTTAGGGTTAAATGGAGTAGTTCCAAGATATCACACCCTGATTCCTTTTCCCACAGTAATCCTTTAACTCACAGAAGCCCATATGACCACCAGGGCCTGAGGTTCAGGTTCATGAGAAAGGGATGCTCTTTTTCAGGTAGCCTTTGGGGAAACAGGTAATTTTGTGTTGTTTGTTTAAGCTTTGTTTTTCTTTTTTTTTTGATGTGATGTTCATTCCATGTTCATGAAAGTAAAAAGCTGAATAATGTGATGCTTTCTTGGTTTTGTTTTAATTCCTCCAGAAGCATTGCATGCTGTGAGTATGTGGAACTCCAAACCAGCACTTCTTTTCTGAGCTTGGAATTAGCAGTAAGCTTTTTTCCTATCTCTGGCCATAAAACCATTCTCTAAAAGAAAACCAAAACAAACTGCATAAGTTTGCCAAAATGTACCTAGAAAAGACAGGAAATAAAAGGCCACTAAACCTCATTACTAGCTTCAGATCTAAAGAATACTGAAGTGTAAAAATACATGCCTGTTTCTATATTTGTCTTTTGATTTCTCTTCAAACATTTCAAATCACAAAAGATAACGGTGAACTAATAGTGTAATGTCAAATTGTTTAAAGAGTAATTACTTTTTAAATAGTATCTCGGATGTTTATTAGTCAAAGCATGTGTATCTTTCTATAAGACAGTCTTCATTGTCTGCTTTTTCTTTACACTTTTGTGTTGTAGCTATTTTTTTTTTAAGATCTAAAGGAAGAATATATATATGTGTAGATTTACTGGACTTCCCTTTTAGAAGTAGGCATATGAAGATAATAGTGGCTTTCATCACTTTAGGAACTTGTTACTTGCTAAAGGAAAAGCATAAGCAAATACAAGTATGGTAAGTGTGGGAGTAGGAAGGGGATATTACTATCCATAGGAAATGAGGTAGGAAACCAGATACTCTTCTACAAATGATGGGATGCCAATCTCTGGATTTCAAAGATTTTTTTTTAATTTTTTTTTAATTTATGTTTTCTGGATGTAAATTTGGAGACCCTCCCAATGATTAGATGTACAGTAGGTTCATAGGTAATTCCCAGAATTACTGCATTTTCTTTCACCAGTTACCACTCAGTGCACCAGCTAAATTATTGAACTGCTTGGATTTTTAGTATGTTCCTGGAATATGTTGAACAATCTAAGAAAAAAATATCATGTACAAAATCCTGGCTGAAAGCTTGAAGTTCAGTGCCTACAGCTCTACTCTAGTCACTCTGATTGCTGTTTTACAGTTATATTGGTGAAAAACTAGCTCTTGAATTCATCACTTGACTCCTCACAGAAGGCCCATTGAAGTCAAAGGAAAGCTTCCATTAACCCCAAGAAATTTTGCATCAGGCTTTTCTGTGGGAGCAACATATCTTCCGCTTTTTAAATTTAAGTGTTGCATCTCTGATCATTGCTAGCACAGTGCTATTAGTGTCCTTTCTCTTGCAAATAGTTTCCCAGTTCTGAATTGTGGGATGAGCTTATAACATTACATAGAGGGTTTAGTTTTTTGGTTCGATGGGGTTTTTAATATTAATTGGAAATGTGTTTTTGAATACCTGAAATGCCTATGGCTTCTGGGGGCAGTGTTCCCTTAAGCCAGCTCTGGGGCTTGTTGGATCCCTTAGTGAGCCAGCTCAGCTCCCCATGCAACCAGCAAGCTTTCTCCTTGCCAAGTTGTTTGCTGGCGTGATGAGCTGACTCTGTGAGGTATTGGGAGTGTAGGATCACATGCCTGGCAGAAAGGGAAAAAGCTTTCTTTCATTGCAACAAGCAACAGCCTTGTCGTAGCCATTAATATAGCACACTTAATGCAATACCTTTAGGATTCAGCTGGAGGTAGCTATAACTGATATATTTGAATAAACTGTGTGAAACATGAGCGTTACTGGAGGCAGAGTTTTGCCGTTGCTTTCCTGAAGTCTGGCTTTTACCCAGAGCATTGGTAGCATTGCTGGAGGACCATTTCTGACCTGGATTCACATTAGCTAGTCCTGAGGGGCACAGTTTGTATTTGAGTATAGATTTCATCGTTGACCATGGACTCCACCACAGTAGGAGGCCCTTTTGTAGTACTCAAGGACTGAAAAATGTCTTCATGCTTTCAAAACAGGAGTAAAAAGAGAGGGTGTTGCCTGAACCTTCTTCATTCAGTAGTTCACCTGTAGCATAGATGAATAGTAAAATAATATACTGCAATATCATCCCATGATATTAAGATCATAGCTTTTTCCCTTGTGAAAAAGCAGAAACTGAATAGCTGGGCACAGAAGTGTAACATAAGAAAAGGGATAGTCATTATTCACAAAGAAAAATGAGAATATGAAAGCTGGCGTGCCTAGGAATTTTTGCAGAGGGTAGGCACGCTCCCAGAGCAGGCATGTGCATGACTGGAAGAGGGCATTTGCATTTTAAGAAAGACTTGCTGCTTGTTTTATTCCTCTGCTCTCAAGTAACAATAGCTTGCAGAATTAGATGGCTTCAAATGGAAGATTCAACTTCCAAGAAAGAAAAAACAAACCAGAAAACAAAAACCACTATGGAAAGGGTAACAGTGTTGGGAAGCATGCTTAAAATGGATGCTACTGAAAAAGAAATCTAGAAAGACTGATTTTTTTTTTTTTCTGACATGCTTGTAGGTTAGTACTTAAGAAAATCCTTGATCTGTCTTCTTTCCTACCATCTTGCTTTTTGAGTTCATGTTGAAATCTGTACATGCTTAAAGGCAAACTTTGAGAGATCTGTTTTCCCTCACCCCTCACAAAAGGGCAGTGCAAAGGCAGCAATGAGTGCCATCACCCCAGTGACAGATCATCTCTTCAAGCAACCTGTCCTCTTAAGTATGAGAAGAAATAGCCTCCAAAACCTTCAGTTCTTGGTACATAGCTGCATTTCCCTGTGGCTTAACGGCATTTTAGTAAAATGGAGGCATACTGGAATGGCACTGTTTTACACATTTGCCTTTAAGAGCTGCCCAAGAACAGATAACCTTGACTTTTTCCCTTGACGCATCTGCTACAATTTCTTCTGGAAAAATTTCTGTGGTGGTCCTGTCTGGAAAGGCTTATGTCTAGGCTACAAATGTAAATATGCTGTATGGTACCACCTTTGGGCTATCAGGGCAGCACTTCTAAAGTTTTATCTCATCTCATGGGCTAGGTGCAAAAAGCATCAAATGAGGTGCAAAGCACCTCTTACCCTATTAGCAATATCATATAATGAGGCATGAAGAAGTCTTAATTGAAATGAGGTGTGGCTTAAAAAAAAGATGAAAGAGAGCATGTTAGGGATGTCCATACACCAGCATAATGCTGTATGAAGCCATCTACAGTAACTCTCAACAGTTAGGAGGAGCCAGACTGACCAGGCTTCTCATGGGGCTGTGTTAGCCCTGAAAAGCATCATTCTAATACAACTGTGCCGGTTTCATTACCTAACTTATTTTGTTCCAGTCTAGCATGTTTATTTCCACATGTTATGTTGTACAGATGTACCCAGTAAAAAAACAAACAACCAACCAAACAAAACCCGACCCAACATTTTGTGTTCACCAGCAACCTGTGAGGGAGCAGCAGGAGCAAACTGCTTCCCAAGGGCAGATGGGCAAGAGGCAAGTGTAACAAGGAGGGAAGCTCAGGCAGGGATTTCTCAGCCCCACAGTGTCTGAATGAGAGGAGCAGACTGGGGTCAACAGCAACCAGGGTCAATCGACAGTCCAGGCAAGCCTGTGGTTACAAAGTGAGTCCAAGGACAAGCCAGGTCAATGTACCACACTGTGCATGAGAGACTGATCAGGGCGATTAGAGCCTGTTTGCACACTCATGGCCCTGACACAACCATCTGCCCTGTCTCTCTAGGTACATGGTTTCTTGTATCAAACATGAGGTGTAAAACTGTGGATGTCAGCGTAGAGAAGGACACTGGTGCATGCTTTACCCCTGCATGCCTACCTTGGCAGAGGAGACACGGGAAGCGCAGAGAGAAGTAGCCCTCTGCTCCCTGTGGTGTGCTCAGCTGAGACTGTAAGCAGAGTAACTTCTGGATTGTCTTAATTTACATCTGGACAGGGAGTAAGGCAGTTTGAAAATTAAAAGGGCATAACCACAATGCTGATGGCCTCCCCTTTTCCTTTATCAAATAGATCTTGGCAAAGGAAATAATCTGTTCTACCTGCCTGTAAAGGGTGAGTTTAAGAGGGCTCTGGCTTTGTCATGACTGGGTCGAGTAGATGTTGAGGAAAGACTTTTCTTTCCAGCAGGGTCTAAGTTGATGAGGAATCCTTCAAAGACTTGGGAACAAAGCTGTATAGTTGAAAGGATATTACTCTTCAGTTCTTCATTGGGTTTGCTCTTGTTTTTTTTCTCCCTTTTTTTTTATGCTCATGAAAAGTGTGAGGTTGACAGACTTGGAGATGAACTTCCCCCTTTATCCAGCTGTCCTGACAATGTACCTCTTCCCTAAGGGACCACTTTTAGGGGACTGGATGGTAGGTTGGTTCCTACGTTACACGTCTCTGCCAGTAACTAGCTGACTGCGGGGAGATGACCTCATGCTGGCTGTGAAGGTGATGGGATTGTGGTGGGCCAAACTCCTGGCTGCAAAAAGTTGAGCTTTTAATAATTACGTTAATCTGTAGATAAGGTACTTGTTTGCTTTAAGTGTGGAGAGACATCTATATGCACACAGACATAAAATATATATATATTCTTAAATGCCATGTACTTGCTTTGCCGTATAGTACTATTCACTCTGTGGGCACAGCCCATGGAATTATTATCTTTACAGCTATTTTGCAGTCATGACACTGTTATTACCATGCAGGAATGGGAAAAATATTATCTTTTTTGTGTCAGTTTTCATTAAATTGCTAACATTTTTATACCAAATAAAGACTGGAGACTGTCAGCCACTTTGCGCTTTTTTATCACTGCTAGGTGAACATGAGGGGTTTTTTTTACAGATACTGAACTGTGAAAAATGATTTTTTAAAAGGATAAACAATTTCTGTGTGAAATACAGTACATTAATCCTACTGCAGCTTAATATAACTATACCTGAATTTGATCATTTCCTTAAATCCTGAAATCAGTTGGTTCTTGGTTACTTTTCAATGACATTTAACAGTTAGACTTAAAAATACAGAAGAATGCATTATAAGTTTTACCCAAAATGATTATGGCAGTCATTTGAATAAAATACAGATTTTGCAAGCTGTAAAGCATATCATTATACTATATACTGGTCTAACTAAGGTTTGGTTCACAAACTACAGTGCTCTAACCAAGTCATTAAATCTATCTAAAAGGGCCTCATTTGAGAAGCAATAAAATTTTTAATCATTTTATTATTAAAAGAGTGTTTAATATGTAGCTAATTAAATGCCAAAGGCAGGTTATCTGAGTTTAACCTTCAAAAAGAAAATGATGTATCAAAGTCTGCCTCTGGCATCATGGGATAGAAATGTCATCCTCATAATCATTGCGTGACAACTAGCTGGTGGCCTTTTCTAGAGCTATAGTTAAATTACCTGATTAAATTAATAGCCATTTAGATGTTTTAGGAACTGCACAGACCTATACTAAATGAAAATTAGGTCCATTACATTTTCTGAGTGGGCTAGATAGACCCTAAAATAAAACACGTATGCCATTGTCCACATTACTTAGATTAAGCAATTAAAAGCCCTTTCTTAAAAGCCACTAATTTTCCGTAATGTGCCAAGAACTAGGTTTACGCTAATGATCAGAGACAGGTTTTCCTCTGCTTTCCCCCACCTTTCTTGTTTGTTTTGCTATTAAAAAATCCCAGGGACTTCTGTGTGTGCATGTTAAGCATATCTCAAATGTGCAAGCGCATTTGTGTGTTGTGCTGCATTGATTTCTCTTAAAAATCTGACCTCCTGGGAGAGCAATAAGGGAGGACGTTAAATGTTCAAAGTCCCACAAAAATCATGATGGTCTTCTCTAGTCAGGTCCTTCAGCACTGGACTTTGTCTCCATGACAAGAGGAGGCCTTGTCCAGCACAGGTGGGTGAGATGATGGGTGAAGAGCACAAGGCATGTGCTTGCTGTGCCAGAGAGTGCTTTCAACTATAGGAGAGTGACTTTTAAGACTCCAGAAAGGATGTTTCTCATCTCCATATTCTGCCTGGGAGAGAGAGGGGGGAAAAGGAAAAAGGAAGTGGCTTCATTTTGGGTTGGGGTGGTGACTTGCAGATGGGTTGATTTGTGTGCAGTGTTCAGTAGGAAGCAGTTCTGCTTGTTGCTGTGCGAGTTTGGTTTTGGGGAACAGTAACCAGAGCAGGTGGTGGGAGCGCCTGTGGACTAGTCCAAGCTCTGCTGTAGCACCAATAAATTGTTGTGGCTGTGGTTCTGCAGCCTTAAAAGTGCTCAGCAGCCTTAATATCCTCAGGATCTGACCCCCAGAAAGCGCTTATACAGATGTGTATCCCTCTGTAAAATGAGCATGGCGATTCATACTCCAATGGGCAGGCTGCCGTGAGGCTTATGGATTCACCTCTGAGCTGCTTGGGACCAGTCTGCACAGTTGCTTGTATGGTTGCATTCCTTCATGAAATCCTAAAGTACTTTCTTGTCTCTTTCTTTTTTTCCTCTCGGAGGTATAGATTACATACTGTGCCTAGGAATGGTTCAGCTGTATTACTTGGGGAAGTTGGTTGGGAGGGCTGGGAGACACCTTGACCTTGTGAACCAGACTCTGGGGATGGTGTTCAGGGAGGCTGGGGGCACTTCTCCTTCCCTTTGATCCCTGTTTCCCCCCACCTGCAGAAAGCCCAACATAAGCAGCTCTTCAAATGAGAAATTCTGTATTAAGTACTATGTGTCATGATTTTATAAAGCTGCCTTTCTTAATGTTGGAACTACTGTACTTGTCTATGTTTTGACCTTCCAAATAGGACTTCATTTCTGTATCAGATCTGTAGATCCCAAAGACCCCTAATCCTGGCTGGTCTACTGCTATGTGCCAGGTGTATATTCACCATATGGGATTTTCCAAGTACATAGGGTTATCTAAGTGCTTAATGCAGTTAGACCTGTGCTGCAGTTTTGATTTAGATACGCATTTTATGGATGCTTATGCTTTAATCCAGATGTCAATATTTTGTATGGCCCTCATCCAGCAAAACAGTCTATAGGTGCAGGTGTTTAAATACATTGACTCCCATTGAGTCCAGCAGGACTGTATATACACATTTGAATTTGTACACATTCTTAAAGACTTTTCTGAGTGACATTATAGATTTTTGTATCAAAAAATAAAGGAATCCGTTCAAAACCAGAGTCTCACTGAGTGGAGCTGTCTGTTTAATAGATCAAGTCAGTACATTCTGTAAGTCAAAAGCATTCATCGACCTGTTCTTTCGTAGCATGTTAGATAAAACTGTTTTATACATTAGGCTTTGAAGTGATGAAGTTTTAACTGGATTAGTAAATCTAACTGTGAAGCATGATTTAAAAAAACCAAGCTGTTTCCTATTTTATATTTAACTCCAGCAGTGTTTTCAGAGTTAGTAAAATGAAACATGAGACAATCTCATGGAAGAGAAGCTCTCATAGAAGCTATGGTTTAATAAAACATGATTTAGCATTTTCTTTTTCTGTAACAATTAGAAAGGCAATAACACAATATTTATAACCATTCTTGAAGTTTTAAATGATGCTTGCATTCTTGTTTGTAGAGGTTTTCATTTTTTTAACTCTAAGCAACTGGTTTTACCCGTGATGTGTCAATAATATAAAAAAAGCTCCTACAGAAATGTTTTAACTTTGACAAATTAAATGCATCAGATTGTTAGATGCTCGTGAGACAATATTAATAGCTGTGCAAAATAAGAGCACCAGGTTTATTTGCCATTTAAGCTTGAATGAAGTTTAGGATCTTCCTGGAGAGTACGCTGCTTTTGGATGAGTGGCATGTCTCCTCACCATCATGGGGTGAGGACAACAGAATCTGGTCTGGTCAAGAACTGGACGCTCATCGGTGTGCTGAATTACATTAGGACTGTGTGCAGTTACAGATATCTCCTTAGAGGCACCCTCAGTATTTATAAAAAAAAATGTCTTTTTTTGCATCTATGCTCAGAAAACAAAAGCAAACAAAAAAAGACTCCCAAAATCCTAGTACTTTTTCATAAGTGAATTTGGCTCGCCACACAATTGCTGTTTTTTTGAAGGCTACTGGAACTGCTCTTCAGTAAATGGGGATGGTTATTGGAAGAGGGGTGTAGGGTAAGGAACAAACTTGAATGGTGAGTGGATCTGTAGAAGAAAGAGTGAATCTTTTCTTTGAAATTCTCAGTCTTAAACAGTCATCCCTTGTTTCAATTTGTTTTGCACCAAAAGTTTGTTGCTGTTACTAGTTTTGTTGTTTCTTTTGTGTGAGTGTTGATGGATGGGTGTGTTTTATGGAATAATAACATGACCCGTACCTTTTGGATTATCTTTAGGAGCCCTTGGAGTAAATACTGGGTTTGATAGGGATGATTAAAGAGTGTCCAAAGCAAGGGTGAGCTCCACCAAGGAAAGTGAGCTCCCGAGCTCCTTAGAGACCCCCCCAGGGTGGCTCTGGAGTCCCCCGTGGGTATTGCCTCAGTGTTCGGTTCCAAGCAAGGACGTGCATCCTTCTCTGGTACTTGCAGCATATCCCCTCATCTCTCAGCACCGCTCTGTTTTTACCTCTCCTCACAGATACAAAAATCAACATGTTGAAGGGGATGTTAAATAACATCTGACACTTTAACAGGCCTCTTCATTTCATGGGGATTTCTACGTGCTTTGCAACATTTCCCTATCAAATGAGCAAAGGAGGCATTTCCCCAGCACTGTGAGGGGACACCAGGGCCATCTGGGGATGAGTGTGAAGAGAGGTGCTGTGTCTGCCTGAAATAATTGGGGTAGGCACTCGGGCAACAGTTTTAAGTGGGCACCATGTAATTCATGTAGCTGGGATTTAGCAGAGGCTCTGACCCAGTCTGATTTGAAGTGGGGGTCATCTAATTTTTTAGGTCTTAGAAAAGATGGAGCTGCTGGATAGGGTAGACATTTCAGGAAAGCCTCTATTTTGAGCTTTAGAACCCTAATATGTGAATTAAGTTATCCCCATATCGAGCAGTAGATTTATGCTGATAATCCATACATTAGCATCAGCATGAACCTTTTGCATAAATGTTGCTCTACGGCGCGTAGGGAGGTGAGAACCACCGAACTGCTCTGATGCCGCTGTGGGAGGCGTACCCCGAAACACCAGCAGCAAGCTGTGCTGTGCTGGCCCTAAGAGGAGCTGAGAGAAGTTTGTGTGCTGAGGATTTATTGTACAGAGCTAACTGAAACTATTGTAAAATAGCCGTCTTGTGCTTAAATAGCCGTCTTACGCTTACACGATGTCTTTCATTTGGAGATCCCAACATGTTTGGGGAACATTGGAGTACTAATACTAACAGAATTAATTACCCCTGTTTTATTGCCTTGCCTGTTATTGCTAATGAATGAACTATGGCATATAAACAAATCACCATTTTTATTAAAATTGAGTCATTTGTAACCCAAATTGTTTGATGGAGGCTATACAGATGAAGCAAGTAAAGACAACAGCTTTGCCCAGGGCTCTTCACCATCCACATATGACTGATTTTTTCTTTTGTGAAGGAAATGCATTTCTTAGAAAGATACCGGACAAAGGATGAGAAATACATAGTAGTGATGAAGATACAGCAATGCTTTTCCTGTTGAGAGTCCTATGGGAGAAAAACACTCTAAAATAAAGAATTCTGAAGAGCATCAAACACAAGCCCTAGCTGAGGAAAATACCACTGGAAAAAATTTTAGCAGTGTTAGTGCTTCAGAAATGCATAGTTTAGGTGATTTTTCTCTAACAGTAGCTGGCTGACATTTTCCATATGCTATGTTCCTTAAAAAAGACTTTAAATCTTCTCTTAATGTCCCCACCTTGCAGGGGCAGGGCTCCACCATACCAAAATTCTGCTGGTGGCACCACGCTGAAATTTAGATCTCTTTGGTGAAGCAGTGCTTTGAGAACAGCTGGATCCCTGTTCAGGAGGCTTGTCTTCAAGTGAGGCAAAGACTATTTCCAGGTCAGCTTTTAGCAAAAAGCTTTCCCATGTCCTTTGCGAGGACCTTGCACGTCTTTCCCTTTAGCGCTCCAGTTCACGGCTATTTTATGGGGAAGAAAACCGCGGGAAGGTGAGCGTAGTTTCAGCCTGTATAAAACTAGTTACTAAGCTTTCTCTGAGGCAGTTCCCGCTGCCCTCAATAGCAGTTAGGCTTAAGGATGAGAGTAATAATTTATTTAAAATTCTTCACAAGTTTCTCTCTTAGTTAAGAATCATATCCCAGCACTACACTGAGTCTTGCCATACTGAGTAAACCATCCCATTGGCTTTGTTGGCGCTACTCAGTGTGAGATAAGGTGACAAAATTGAGCAGCAAATCACTATTCTGGCTAGGAAAATGTACTTTAAGCTGTGAAGTATTAACAGTAAACACAAATCAATGTGTTTTTACTGCTAGATCATGATTTCAATTATGGGATATTGGATTTGATAAGCAATGCAAGCTGCCACAATGGATGAGTTAAATACTAGAAAAAAATGCTCATGGAAAGAGAAGAGTGACAGTCTGTTTAAAAAAAAAAAAAAAAAAAACAAAAAACAAAAACAATTTCTGAAGAAAAATTGAAAGGTGCTAGGTATGTAAGAGGACATGACCGGAGGTCACTTGCTACTAGCAGGGTACTGAAAATGCTGAAATAAAAATATAAGTGATTTTAAAGTGTAATTACAGTGATTCTATTAGAGCATCTCATTTTCAAAGCCAATTCATTAAGGCAGACTTACCTTTTCAATGCTAGTGCTAGTCCAAACTTCCAGATATGCCTGTTTTCCCCTCTGTTATGAGAGGAAATCAATAAAGAAAAATCATATACACACAGTTTAGATATTTGTATAATTTTTTTTCTTCCATCCATATAGTTAATTATGGATTTACAGTATTACAGCAGAGATCTGAATTTCTCTGTGGCATAAAAATGGGTCTTCTAGGTGGTGAGAGCTGACTAAATCCCTGTAGGTATGTAAGAAGGGATGGGTGTGCATGTGCATGTGTCACTGTACAGTTTCACCCAGCACGTGGATTTTTAGGAAGGAGGTCCAGGGACAGTTAGTACAAATGTGAGGGCAGGAGAGTTTCTGAAAGGGTGGTGAGCTGGGAACAGTGTCTGGTAGGAGCGGTGATGCTGTTGGAGACTTCTGGAGTGCGCATCTATTTTCCCCAATTGATGTAGCTTTTTTTGACGAGCTGTCATTGCATGTTAGAGGTGTCCATGTAGGAATGGAGCACCTGGAGATGCTACTGCAAGGTGGGCTGTGCCACCTGGCCACCAGTTCCTGCGTTACCGGGGTTTTTCTTCAGAACGCTGGAAATGAGCAGTTTCTTTCACTATTTCAGAGAAATAAGCACACTTCTTTCCCAATAGTTCCATTGGGTAGAGTTATTGGGCACAAGGAAGGGGTGAGAAGTCTGCTGTGCCCAAGAATTTGAATATTTACTAAAATCTTGGGTTTTTTTCCACCCCCCAGCCTGTGGGAAACCCAACATAACTAAACTCAGGGGCTTCTGATACCATCCAGTTTTCTTTGCTGAAGCAAAATAGGAAGTGCAAAAGGATAGTCACAAACCGTCTTGAGCAGTTAAGTTTCTGTCCAGCTTTTCCAGTTTTTACAGCTATTTGGGTCTTTGGGGTGAACCCAGTAAAAGTGTTGACCTAGCACCAAAGACCAACCCTGGTTTCAAGTGAAACGTGCCATAAAGAACTGGATTTGTGTTTGGATCTTCTCTAACAGGAGTCAGGATTTTTTTCCCCTTATAGTTTAGCCAGTATTTTCTAAACTTCCATAAAAGGCTTATTTTGATTTTTGCAGAAAGTTCAGGGTTACTTTTTGGAAGGCAATGTTGTTTACCTTAGTTTGAAGCAATGGTCAATATCTCATAAAATTTGAATATGTAGGATAAGTTACCTATTTCTTTGATGCAGAACAGTGTTTTGTTTTCCTCTGGTTTTGGGTTTTGTGTGTGTTTTGGGTTTTCTTTTTTTTAAACCTGTGTCTTTTTTTTTTTTAAACATGGCACTTGCTGGCTGCTTGCACTGCTCCTTTAAATACTAGCTGGGAGATACAAATGTGCATTACCTATGACCATTTTTGAATAGTATATTTATCATTTTTATTATTTATGTTTCTGGCTTGCAGTGTTGATGCAAATGTATTAAATACTGTTAAGACCTGTGTGCTTTAGCATCTGTGGAATATCATCACACCTCCAAGGCTAAGCCTGCAGCTAAAGTGTTTAAGAATTTATATGGCCATTCTTTTTCTCTCTCTGTGGCATTAGAGGGAGGGGAAAAAAAAAAAGCAATAATGAAATGCATAACCTACAACCACAGAAAATATAACTGGCCTATTTATGATTATGATTCACAGTTCGGTCACTAGAAATATACTGTTCTGCAGGTTTATACCTTTAGCGGTTATTTGTTAATGGCAACTCCTGCACACATTTTCCTGCAAGTCTTTTGGATTGCAAGAGAAAATGTGTCCTTCAAACAAGTTATTTCTTTGAGGGATCTTTCTGTAAGTGGGTTCCGCTGTGTATTGACTACTCATAATATTTTCTGTTATCATCTTGTCAGGGTTCAATTCATTACTCCATTCATTATTCAATTTGTTGGGCCATGAGCATCTGAATAATTGAAAACTGCAGAAGTATTATAAATTATAGTGTCTCCATGAAATCCCAGTTTTAGGGTTTATGGCTTGACTTTAAGAAATCACTCTCTGTTGAAAGTTGGCATATGAGGTCTCATCTTTAAAGCAGAATCTTATCAGTGTGGTGGTTTTTAATATCTCTTTTGTTGCACACTCAAGAACTCAGGTTTCCTAAGTGTATTAAATTATCGACTTTTTAACAGTTTATCTGTTTAATTACTATTGCCATCTCAGTGATGTGGACTAGGGACAGATAAAGAAATTAATTTATTTTGAGGTTAATAAGCAATTTACAGCTGTTAATTAAGTCTTTTTTTTTTCCCTTTCACTAAATAGAGTTAATAAAGCTCCCCTATATTAAAGACAAAATATTTTTTGTGGTCTTTTGCAGGTCAAAGATTTTTCTATAGAAAAATATAAGTTGACATTTAGCTGTTATTTTAACTAAGTACAGTATGTCTTACTCGAATGTGGGGGGTTTATTTTATTTTTAGCTCCTGTATTTTGATTTGGAGTGCTATTATTTCTACTCTCTGGATGAATTATATTAAATGGCACCATATTTATTTTAAGATAACATCTATTTAATTTCTGAAAACATGAATACCTCATAGATAACATTCTTCTCTTGATTATGTTGCTGAAAGATCAACAGAATTGTACCAGGGTAGTCTGTATTTTTTGTTTCTAATTTTTAAACATTGCCTATCTTTAGGTTATAAGCGAAATTTGGGAAGATGTGCCAGAAGCAGTGACACTGCTTTCTGTGTGCATCTGACATTAAGGCTACAAAATAATTTTTAATTTATTCCTGTGCTGATTGTTGGTAGCCTCACGTGCTTCTTCATGAATAATTGTTAGCATCATCTAATTTTGCTGTTACAGGAAAGTTTATAGCCATGCTATTGGAAAGATACGAAATAGCAAGAACGATGCAGCAGAGAAGTCTGCTGTACCAACACATATATTACCATGCCAACCGTATTGTTTGGTTTGGCCACAACCTTTTGCAGAAGGGAAGAGAAGGCTATTTTCCCGAGAAGGCGGTCCAGGGCTCACTGTCAGCTCTTAGAGCTTGATTCAGCCACCCAAACCTGGGTTCCTGGTGCCTCTTGCGGTATCTCGGCTGTCCTGCACTCCTCCGGCTGTGGTCCCACAGGGTGCAAGGCTCCGCAGATTCTGAGGGATATCAGCCCTCCCAGGGCAGATGCCTCAGGTTCCTCACAGTCCAGCTCCTGGCCAAAGATTTGAAGGTATCTGGCCTTGCCAGCTGCACGCCCTTTGCAGCATCCCTTATACCCTGCCCCTCTTCTGACAGCTTCAGTTTTCTGTTGTGCTCTGGGTCTTCTGTGCCTCTCTTTGCTTGAGGGTCTCTGACAGAGCAGACAGCTACCTAGAGCCAGCTGCAATTTCCTAGCAACAAAATTACTTAGCCAGAAGAAGCAAAAATGGAATTTCATAATTACTTTTAGAATCTGACCCTCTGCACAAAGCCAAAATTAAAACTACTTTTGAGTCTTTGGGGGCAGAAAGAGGCCCCAGGTGGCTCTGGCTGCCAGGGATGCTCAGCTCCAAGGGCTCTCTGAGCGGTGGTCCCGGTGCTGGCTCCATGGGAAGCCCAGCCCAGCCGGTGCAGCCGGCTGCTGGGTGTTGCTTTCACAGCTGTGATGGTGGTGGTGATGCGCTGCAGCTGCAGGGAGACTGAAAGCCAAGAAATACAGGGTGTCTCCTGGAAGCAGGGAAATCGTCTGGGGTTTCAGTCAGGTCTGGGAGAGTTTGATTTGTGGTCCAAATCCAGGCGTGCATTTACCTTGCTCATGATTTCAGTACTGATTTTCTTTGCATTGCTTGCACAAATTATCTTGTGAGTCCAGGTCTTTGTACTAGGCAGGAATGAGGAATTTTATTCCCTAAGAGAAGGGCTAGAAAACATGATTACTACATCCTTATTTCCATCTAGCATCTAGTGCTGCTTCTCCATCATGCAGGAAGTAATCGTAGGGGGAATTCATCCCTTTAGGAGTTAAAAATTACAAATGTTCCCACTGTTACTCAAAACTTGGATAAATTATGTGCCAGATTGAGGCAAAACATCTGTATCGTGGAAGAGCTGAAAGCAGCAGCTCAGCGTTAGTGTGACAATCCAAATTGTCATAACGTGGTGGTTGTGCACGTGCCCACAGGACTGCCAGCAGTTCGACCTCACTACTGCTGAGGCCAGCTGGAGTTTTGCTCACAGCTTTGTCAGAGCCAGAGTTTCGCTCCTGTCTTCTCTGACATAAATAATTGTGATAGGACCAAAACATGTCTTCAAAACTAGCCAGTAACAAGATGCTAAAGGCTACCACAAAGAGAGATGATGCCTGTGGTTTCTTGTGGACAGGTGCAAACAGGCTGGGTAAAGGGATGAAGATGAGACCGCCCGGGAAGCTCACTGTGGTCGGTGCTGTGCTGGTACATAACTGAATACCTGAATACATGTGGAGTTACTCAGCGGATTTATTTCTACATGTTATTTTCAATGAGAGTGGAACAGGAGGGAGTCTTAGACCTTCTAGATCCACATATTTGGTAGAAAAAGGGCAAATTTGTTTCTACCTGCATCTGAAACCCTGGTGGCCATCTCTTGATGGCATTTCTGTTTGGATATGCAGTTGGTGAGTCCAACAGATCACAGGGAACACTATCACCTCTGATTTTGGAGAAATACTAAAAAAAAATTGCAAGAACCAGATGGGGACAAAGCCACGTGGTCTCTGTCTCAGCCCGGACTTCTCCTACTCCATTATTCCTGTGTTACTTGAGGATGGTGGCACAGCACCATAGAGGTATTCCAGCTGGCAAGGTTGCTTAAAGCCCAGCACAGCAGTACCCCAGAGGCTGGTTCCTGATGTTACTCTTTATACTGAACGCCCATAAAGAGGGGGAAAAGAGTGAAGCTGGGGGGAGAAGGAGCATTTGGGCATATCTTTCTGCAGTAGGAGAGGGATCAGGAGCCTCATATGCCTCTCAGGTCCGTGGCATGAGATCCATGGGGTAGTTGGTGACTAGGAGGAGGTGACCTCTTCTGGGAGTGGCAAGGTTGCTTAAAGCCCCTGAAGGTGGTGTCTGTTGAGGGGTGGTCTGGCCATGCGAGGCAAAAACGAGGTGCTTAGGGAACAAACTCCTGGTGCATAATGGAAGAGGGGTGGAGAAATAAAGGGCTTTGGAGCTGTGGGGGTGCAGGTAGGCACTGTGGTGGGGAGCAGGCAAGTGTCAACGCACCGTGGAGCTGGGGAGCGCAGGCAGCATCGAAACTGGAGGGGAATGGGAGGAGGAAGGGTGGTGAGCATGGGAGAGGGTAAAAAGATTAGCAGTGAAGTGTGCAACATCCTACTTGCTTTATTTTCTGTCCTGTTATTGACAATCTTATTTCTCAGCCACTGTTTAATGGGCAGCTTGTCTGAGTAAGAAGTAAGAGTGATTAGATGTAGGAAGCACAGTGATTAAAGCTGCAGGATAAAAAACTGCTTTAGGAAATCTGCCCACTCACATTTTTTTTTATCTCAAAGTAGGTAGCATCTGATTTAATGACATTTGCTAATAAAATAAGGGCTTTAATTTGAAAACTATTTTTCTTTCTTGCTTTCCATACTTTTAAAAGCAAACTTGGGGTCTTTGAAGTACAGCGAACAGTATCAAGCTACCACAATCCCATTCCACGTTGACAACACCTAACTTGGATCTGCAAATAGATGAGTAGTTTGGAGACCTAAATGGCTTTTTATTTATGTTTTAGAGTGAACAAAACTGGGTTTGCCGTGAAAACACATTCGCATCTTTAGCAGTGGGGGAGCTGTCTTTGTGCCACAATACTACTCAGAGCGTAGGATCATATTTAATGAAGAGATATTTAGTTTGCTATTGGAAAAGGATTGCTGCAGGAAGATATAAAAGCTACTTAGATATTTTTATAGAACTTTTACATAAATCTTGTATCCATAACCTGATCCAGTGACATAAATATTAGCAGCTTGTTTCTATTTCACCTGCTGTAGAACCACTGCTGTCCTACAGCAATAACCAGCAAGGGAATAGAGCTATTTGCTGCTGTCATAAATAAGACGGGGTGTCACAGCTGTTTTCATTTGACTGAGCAGTAATGGAGTTAATTATACTTCCAGTCTCTTTGTTTTTGATCTGTGTTTCCAAAGTCATCTGAGCTTCTTGAATTCTTGCAATTTTTTTAACCCTTTTTCCTACTCACCTGGATTAGACATTTTCTTTCCTTTGGAGGGGTTTTCGTTGTTGTTCTTTCCAGTATTTATCCATGCTTTTCTTATTAGTTAAATTATATTAAAACCTCTACTAAAAATCAATGCATTTGTACTGAGCACCGTAACAGAGAGCAGGGTCTTTTTTGAAGACCAGATACATAGACCTACTTTTATTGGAAAATAAATCTGTTTTCATCTCCAACAATTCAGATGACTTGCTGTAAGAAAAAGAGCAACATAATAAAGCTATACTTTGATCCAATCAATCCTTTTGCTAAAAGAATACATGCATTAGGGCAGTCAAAAGGACAGTGAGACTTGCATAAATAGGGAAAAGAAGATTCATTTTTAGGAACACTAGTCCATAAAGATGCTACACAGCGGCACATCAGGAAAACATATTGCAAGAAAGCCTGTCTGTCTATTAGCTTTTTCAGTTACTTGCATTTTTTGTGTGGCTTTTCACTTTTTTTTTAATTTTTAAAATGTAACAGTAACAGATAAAGATTTCACTTTATTCTTATAGGTGTTAATGGCAATATCTTGAATGGGGCCAGGTTTTGCTCAGAGAATTTAATAAGTCTGTAGTCACGCAAAGAAATATAGAGGTTGAAATGTCTGTGATGGAGGCTTTGATTCTGAACCAGCTTTATAAAGTTACTGGTTTTATGGGAGTCGGGCACTGAATGTGTATGAAAATAACACTGGACACCAATCTACATATTGTGATGCTTAAAAATATGCTTTGAGATACACCTTCAGTGATTTGCAAGCAAGTAAGTGACAAACTGAAACATGAGAGCAGCACGTACTACAACTATGATGCTCTGGTATAAATAGTCGGTGATTAAGTCTCAGAAATACCCTTGCGATGGTGGGCAAGGAGGTAGCTTTCGGACATAGGTATGATTGGTAATACACATTTTAAAATGCAAAGTTACTTGAAATTTAACATGAGAAAAACCATTCTATGATGTGTACCAACACAAAGTCTGTGATAAGTAACCTTGCTCTTAGTGTATTTACCTAGTTCTCAAATCCAGTTGCCATACTGTTAGTGCAGCATTACAAGACTAAGAATTACATACTATTTCATCTCGTTGTTTACTTTTTTGACAAATAAATTATTAACAGAGCAGAAAGAATAAGAAGTCACAGATGAGATAACCTTCCTAGAAGTCCTGCCAAAATGTCCCATCGTGCGGTCATGACGGACTGCAATGTGCAGGAGTGATACTTCTTACATGTGATTTATTTTTTTTTTTTAACCGCAGCCTGAAGCCAGCCCAGCACCCCTGTGATGGGATCGTGCATTTGTTGAGACGTTGTCTATCTGATCAGAGCTCTTGTGGATGCGGAGTGGCAGTGACACAGTCAAATATCTTCATAGAAGACAAAAAACAGCTTTTGGAGGGCAGAATTTGTCATTCCCTAATAACTTAATACTCGTTCAAAGCAGAGAGTGAGAAGTCAAAGTTTCCATTTTTTGCTGCCAAAGCCTTTAATCATCCCCTGCACCTCAGCTCCCAAATATGGCTGTATATTTTCATGGAAACTTTGCCTGTTGATGTAAATTCTAGGATGGTGGGAAGACATTTACCCTATGCTGAAAGGCAGGGAGAAAGTTGGGGTGGTTGGCTTTTTTTTGAAGCCAGACAAAACTTAAAATCCGGGTTGCCTTGTGAGATGTGTAAAAACTCTACTTCCAGTAATGGATTTAGCCAAGCTGCAGCCTTTGCTACGGAAGGTCAAATCTTTCACTCTGGAGTCTTTCAGACTCTGAACCCAGTTTGCATATTGAGCTCTCAGAACTATTTTCAACTACCAAAGGCATCTGAGCATGAAGAACACATTTCTTGATGTCTTTAGTTACAAATTGGCACGCAGATGGGCTGCAGTAGCATGATGGGGAGGGGGCTCACATCTTAAATCCGCTCTGTTTATTACCCAGGAAGTTTTGATCAAGTTTATGGTGTTAAAGACTCCAACATATCAACTCCATTGAAGAACAGGACAAGCTATTGTAAATATGAACCATCAAAGCATTAGCCATTTCAATGAAATGAAGCAAATCAATTGTTTTCTATAAAGGTGCCTTTCAGATCTCCTTTTTCAGGTTCTGAGATCCCTTATCAAGTTCAGCATTATTAAATGTTGGACTATGGACTGCAAGAGTAATTTTTTAGGACTTCTAAAGGGTCACTTTGCTGTTAACATGCTTGTCTTTGCATTTATTTTACTTGACCTAAACAGTTACTCTCACACACACAAATATACATAAAGCAGAATTAATTCTGTGGCATATAATACTTGCTTGAAGCCTTAACCCAGCAAAGTATTTGAGGACTTAAAATCAAAGATGTGTTCAAATGCTTTTGTAAGATGGGATTAATATTTCCAGTGAAATGCATCCATTATAATGACCTGGTTAGGATTCTTACTGCTTATCTGCAAGAAAAAATTACTGTCTGCACTGAGGGAATATAAGATTATTTTTTTTTGTGATGCCTCATATGCTCACCTTTGTAGGCAGTTGCATCTCCAGACCAGTGGGATAGTTTTTCTTTTTTGGTGTGTCCATCAGCTTCTGGAAAGGTGCTGCAGAAATGCTGTGCCTATGTTCTCCATATTGGGGCAATACTGATTGCATTTACAAGTATTCAAAGGATGGAGAATACTCCATTTCTTCTGCCCTTTCTTGACATGGGGTAATGGAATTAAAAATTGGAGTTTATGTTGAATATATAGCTTTTGTCCTAGTAATTTTAGGTAATTTCTACACATGAAATTTCCAGTAAAATGTAGAAATTCCTTAACTTCAAGCATGAGAAGTCCATCTCAAAGCACATGCTTAAATATAAGTGGAAGATTAAATGCCTTCATAGACTGGGCTCAGTGTTTCCAGCCTAGCTAGCCTTTCTGCTATGCTTGTAATCAAAGGCACCTGACATCACTTTAACATGCTTTAACATGCCAAAACACTGAGCTGCCATGTTTCAAAGAAACAAGAGTCTAGAATGAATTATCTTCTTCCAGTAAAAAGTAGAGTTTCCTTTCCAAAGTTACACTGGCTTGAGCTTCATTATGCCTAATATACTTTCCAACACCAGTGACAGGTTTAAGATCTGGAGTTTGTGATGCTTAAGAGCTAAAACCATATGATTTATACCTCTGTAAAGACTCTATTTCTAGCTTTCTAATGGGACAAACAGGAGTTGCACCTTGTCCAGGAATGTCCAGAATCCTTGCACGTCACAGGTTTAAGCTGCATTAGAACACAAAAGGTATTTCAGGTCACTTTAAAACATGATTTTAAATAAGAGTTGCATCTTTAGCAATTTAAAACCAAACCTGGTAGCAATTTAGTAAGAGGGATTTTTTTTTTTGACAGAATATCTATAATATCATACATGCCTAATTTCCAAAGCATGCAGTAAAACAGAGCTTACTGTAAATTCCTTGATTGCTTTACTTTCTTCCCAGACTCAGCTCAGTAGAGTAACAATGCTATAAAATCGGTGAGAGGAGACCTTTCTTGTGCCTCAGTGAGCAAATAATTCCAATTTTGTTCCACTTTCATGTGAACCTAATCCTGCTCTCCAAACTGATCCTCCTATCAACCTGGAGGAATCAGTCAGGAAGGAGGGTAAGCAGGGTCTGTTTTCTCTGATTATTTTCTTTTTTTTTTTTTGAGCAAAACCATCTTTGAAAGAAGAAATACTCTTCCAAAGAGTTTTAAACTGTATACTTGAATAAAGAACATTTTTCTAAAAGAGGTAATGGTAATGCTATTCTGACATAAATGTAAATCTACTTTTTCCTACAAATTAAAGCTTCAAAAATTATGAATTGCTGAATACCGATATCCTCTTATTCTTCTTCCACATTTTTTCTTTACAACTCCCTAAATTATAAGGGAATTAAAAGTCCATTAGATAGTATACATTAACATATGCTATTATGGTTCTAGCTAGTGAGCGTGGGCAGAAGCTGCTATGCGATATGATTTTCCATTACTGTGCTTTGAAGGCAAAACATAAAATTGTTTAATATGTTTTGCTATTAAAAAAAAACCAAACCACAACATGCTGAACTTCTAAGCTATGGCATGAGACCTAAAATAGGTAAAGAAAATACTTATTTCTAAAATCTGCTCCACATGAATTGCTATGTTGAAAAAGCCTGGTTCATCCCACGTGATGTCATGCTACAGTACCAGGTGTTTCCAGACCGTGTTGAAGAAGCCTTTTACAGGTGTCTGTAGAATACTCTTGCCCAAAGAAGTCTGAGTCCATCTTAAGTAGACATAGTTGCCACATGTTTTAAACCAAAAAGAACAATTCAATTGCATTGCTTTACTTCTTATCTGTGTTGAGTCTGCAGGCTAAGCCAAGAGGAGCAAGTGGCTATGGCCTGGGTATTTTTATGTCCTTGACCAAGTCGGTTACCCTTGCTATATCCTAATTTCACCACATATATGATGGCATAATGCCTCTCTACCTCGTGCGATGGAAATCAGATGTTTTATTTAACAATTGTAAAGTGCTTAGAGAGGCTTTGTCAAATTTGTAATGTGTTTAACTGGAAACTACTACAGCTGTGCAAAATATTGCGTGTACTAATGCTATGTTTTCTACCAGTTGAAAGATTTTTCTCATTGTACTACCACAGATTTAGTGGGAAATACCAGATATAAATCTTAACAGTCAAAGAAATTTACTTACAGTTGCCTTTTCCACTACTATTGATAGCAGATTTATATCTGTGACCAGGGAAGTAGTCATCTGAATGCAGTCATGGGTGATTTTAAATTAAACATAAAGTTTAAGAAAATTCGGGCTAAATGTCATCAAGATCCATCATACCAAGCTGTCTGAAAGGGTAAAGGGCACGCTGCGAGCTAGATGAAGGGCAAAAGCAGAGCCAGAGGCAGCGCGGTGCGGATGCTCGGGGACAGCCGGAGGAGCCCTCCGGGAAGACGTGGGAGTTTGTGGCCCTGAAGTGAGGGGGTGGTCGCTCTCCTGGTGCGACTGACCCCTTCCCTGCCTTGCCCTCCGGCTGGGCTCCGGGCTGCTGCTCTTGCCCGAGCCCCTGCACGCTCCCTAACCGCTCTGGGTGCGTCCGCTCCTTCGCTCCCTCCCCTCCAAACACTTCCAGGCATCCGCCGTTGCAGGGTCCTGGGAAGAGGGGGGATTTTTTTTTCCCTCTCCCCAGAATCCAGCTCTAATTTACAGCGCTTGTTTCAGTGTTACCCATAGAAGGGAAAGAATATATTTGAAATCGATGTTTAAATGCGAATCAAAATTTAATATATGGAAGACAGGGACTATTTATAGCTGTATTGTTTGTATTTTGGGATAAAAATAGCCTTTTCATGAAAAACACAGTATTGACCTAAATTCCATTGTTTCCCCTGCAAAAAATACACTAAGCAGTCCTAAGTGGATAATGGGAAAGAACAATAATAAGGATAACAATAGGTTACAGAAACAATTAGGTAAGGAATAACACATGACAGGTAATCCGGTCATAAATTTATAGGCATGCTGCTCTCTCCTCAGGAGCCCTGTGAGACACAGGGCCAAAGGCCAAATACATTCCCAAGGAATGTGTACTGAATCACACGCCTGCAGACTGCATGTTATTATTAGAATTGTAAAATGTTATTGCTGATTTTTTATACATCACACTGTGTGGTTAATTTAAAAATGTGGCTAGGCAATTTATTGTGTGTATGGGATGTCTATTTCCAATACAATTTTCTTTGATTATTTTAAAATGTGCCGTTAGATTTAATTCTTTTTAAATGTATTTTTAAACCACAGGAGAACTGTCAATGAGGCTTAAAAAGCTCTCAGTACCTCAGCTTTGTTCTGGCATTTTGGCTTCACACTCATCCACTGAACAGTAAATGTTTGTTTTCAAGCTTATTTTTCCCCAACCCAGCAGTCTGTGTTTTTTTTTTTTTTTTTTTTTTTTTTTTATTCC
>VXBL01007437.1:1366994-1393191 GCA_013400195.1 Aramus guarauna
TGAGGACACACATCTTCAATCATTTCATATCCTCCCCAGCACTCTACAAGCCGTACTTCACCCTCTTGCCTTTCAGCACCATATATAAACAGTGCACATATTCCCCCAGGAGGGTGCACGACTCTGTTTCCTCTCTCAACAAGAATCACGCGTAGCAGCCGCATGCTACAAGCCACCAGCAGTGTCAAGGTCGCGCATGTGTCCTTAGGACCACGTTCTTTTGTTCTCCACTGATAATTTTCCATTTGGACTTTGGGTATTACTGTGGTGGCCACTCTCCAGCAGAATGGAGTTCTTATTTGGGGAAAATTCCAAGGGAAAAGGAATTTTATATATTTTTCTCTAGTTCAAATATTACGTTCATTTTATTACTTTGCAATGACTGATTTTTTTCTTCTGAAATTCAAATCACATTCTGAATAACTACATCTATTACATGGTTATAAGTAAAAAGAATCTCTTGCTTGCTTCCTATCATGTCCAGTGTGCATAAGCCTTATATTATAGTACTTCAAAGATTATGCTGGAAGCCATAAATTCAAAGGATACGTAAGGTAAATATGCTACTGATTATTCTTTGTGAGCTAAAGTAGTTCTAATGAATGTCATGGACAAATGACACTCCCTTGAGTTAGGTCCTGGGCAAGTTTCTCTGTCAAATATTAGTAATGTATCTGATTTCAGTAATTTGTCATAGCCCTATTAAATAAGTTATATTGGCCTTTTAAGAGCAACATTTGGCCTTAGCACTGTTCCATTAGTTTTGAAGTACAATGTGATAGCTTATTTCCCAAAGACTAGGAAAATGGAGGGTTTAGCACTGCCTGGGATGTCAGAGAGACTGTTCAGTGATCCAAGTAGACTATTCTTTACAGGAAGGGAGGCCTGCTTTGAGAATGTCTCTGGTAAAAAGAGGAGGTTGGAAAAGCTCTTGCTTCAACTCTGCTCAGAAAAAGGCCTGGAGAAGGAATTAAGGAGCTGCTTCATAAAAGTTATTGAAATGATCTAATGAACAACCAGAGAAAAGGAAGGAACCCCTGTGAAGTTTTTGTCCATATTATCAAAGGACTTTGGCTGTTTCAAACTCAGAAGGCAGGTTTTCTGAAGTTACTGGTGCAACATGTTGTTAGGGCAGAAGCATAGCACGGAGAGATGCCTCAGGTACTAAGGCATCACGTTAAAGCTCTGAGGTGCATGTCGGAGCCGTTTGCTGTCAATCCTGAGCCGTGACCATGGGGAGACACCAGAAATGGTTTCTGGCTACTGAAGCTGGGTCGCTTGGAAGAAATTACTTTTCGATGTAGTGACTGGTCTACAGGTAAGAAGCCCTTCAGTTCAGTTGAAAGCTTTCCTTCATTTGCTAAGCAAGGTATGGAAAACTTTTTCAATAAGCATTTTCCATTTTGAGGATGTAAAAGAGGAGGTAAGCAGGGTGAGGTAACACGCCTGTGACAGGCAGACAAAAAGCATATCAGCATTCTGGTACCAGTAGCCAACTGGATGCAGGTCCTTGTTTAGAGAGCTTGTGTTTTAGCAGACTTCCACATTACATGCCTTTGTATACGCAGATTTTAGACCAATAAAAAATTCTCAGGAAAGACTACAAAGGATAAGCAAAAGAGAAATGTGTGAGACAAGATGGCAGTCCTGACCTACCAAACACTTTAACAAGGTATGTTCAAACAGGATTATTAATTAAAAATAATTAATTCAGCCTAATTTGTCAATCTTAGGCTATGGCCTCTTTTCTGAAAGAAATATTGTTTGCTTGTGTTTTAACACATGGTAGAGCCAACAGAAGTGACCTTTCTCCTATCCTATAGCACAACCAGAAGAATCAGGAGAAATGCTTGACACACAAGTAGCCTCAACAGTTGGTACACTGTAGCTGTCAGCATGCAATCAAGTGCAAAATTGCCAGATTTGGAGTCCTTCCTAAAATCCCTTGCTCTGTCAAGTGGAAGTAAAGGACATTGACCAGAAAAATGACACAAGACTTTTCCAGAGGCAATCTCTGCAGAAACTCCATTTCACCTATACTGGAACTGTATCCTTCATCTGCACGCTGAGTTGCCGTTTTAGGAAGGATTTGTTACTATCTCTGCCTTAAACCTGCACAGAAATCTAGTAAAAGTCAGAAGAAAAGACCTGGTAGCTTCATTTTCAAATGGGTACAGGTTGGTCTTCCCAAAAGTGTGTCAGAGAGACAGTCTGTTGAGAACTTTCTACTGTCATAAGAGGTAAATTTGTAATAGTAACTTGCTTCTATCTGAGCAAAATTTTGAAGTTATTTCATAAGAGATGAAAGGACTTGCATGTTTTTTTTTCCAGCAGAAGGATTTGAAGTAAGTGTTAGCACTACTGTCCTCTAAATAGATATGTGTGTGAGATGATACGTACATTTTGACAGTCTCTATGAAAAAGCATCTCACATTTGGTTTTGCTTGAGATAGATGAAAATTTAGGCAACAACTTGTCCCAGGAGGAAAGTATTGTAGAAATCTTTTACAATAAGAAGGAATGGCAAATAGGGAAGATAAATTTCTTCAGAATAAATTATAATCATTAATAAAATGGGCTTCTGCCATACTGCTTATTTAGAAATAATAAAATATTCTGTCTTTCACAGAGATGCTATGTTATTCTCTTTTCTTAATTTCCTGCTATAAATTCTGTAAGTATGACAAATATTATAGTTTTGCCACCCAAATAATTGTACTGACTCAAAAGTAGGGCATACTTTAAAGTATGTACACCAGGAGTTTTCCTGACCCACCAAGACATTAATGACTCCAGTCAAGGAATATGAAGTTTTGGAGAAGTAGAGGTGATATAGGAAGATCACGTGCATTGCATGCATACATAAGCCACACTCCAATGTTATAGCAGACTTTAACCAAGTAAACTCCCAGAAATTGTTTACTATCTCTTCTTCATGTTGATACTAACTAAGTTATATTGGAAAAACTAATAGATTTGCCATGTATTCTCCAAAGCGTTTGATTTAAAGTTCAAGCTTTTTAAAGTACTATATATTGCCATTAGGATAAAATATTGGGTAGTACTATCTCCTGGACACCATATTTTTAAGAATATGTTTCATGCCTCATTTACCAGAAATGTATTGAGATTTTCCTGAGCCAACATTCAAAGAATAACTAGACATTTTTCATAGTGAAATGCCATGTGTTTGTCTTTTCTTTTTAATTCCTTCGCTGCCTTGAATTGCTATTTTGAATTACTACTTTTTGTTTACCATCTAAAGCTGAAATAGAATGTTTGTGTACTGTACATAAAATGTGTGTTTATTAGATGTTCAAAGATAAAATAGTATTATAGAAGGTATAAAAGCAAAAGAAAGTTAAACTGAATAATGCACTATGCTGCAATTATCAGTTACAAACATACCCATATATAAACATATAAAAGGTGTGAAGACAACTGCTTGGTCCATTCTCATTGTGGCATGGGATAGGGGTTAGCTGGCCAGAGGCTGTGAGTTTCCAGTCGGTTGACTCTTGGAAAGCTCTTGATTCCTGAAAACCTGACAAGGGAAGCAGCAAGGAAAGTACCATTATGGTATGTGATGCCAGAGAGGCAGCTGCCTAGAAAAGGGGGATGATTCCTGCTGGGGTGACATTTCTCAGATCTGTGTAGTCAAGTCACTTGGTAAAGTGCCCCATTCTTCTTCTAGTGCATTAGGCACCTGCAGCCTCACACAAGGCCTGTACTGACCAGAGTGGAGGTGAGGCTGAGACACTACTGTTTGATTTGAAACAAAGGGAGTGTGTGGAGGAAGCATCATTTGAATTGAAACAAAAATAAATTCGACCAGAAATCGTATATTGTAATCAGTACCGACTAATGTAAGTGGCTGTGTTCTCCCTGTATGAACTTCAGTCTGAAGGTCCATCTACCAGGCTGGTTTAAAAAGTCCTGCCACAAGCTGTATGTGTTCAGAAGATCATCCCTGTAGAATGGCAGAACTTATGTGCTCAGTCCCTTGTGCTCTCAGTGCAAATGCTGTTTGAGATATATTTTGCCATCCTTCTGAACTATAAGATATTGAGTTTAGCCCTCAGTGCTGAAGCAATATTTTGTTAGAGCACTTCTTGTTTACTACCAAAAGATTGCCTGCTGATAGCACTGCGCAGCTTCCCTTGCTGCCGTAGTGCTCCCAATGTGTTTTAACAATTCTGCCAACTCCCTTAAGTTTTCTCTGTGTTACCACCGGTGATGCATCCTGTTAAGTGTTTCTCTTCCTGGGTTGCTCCAACCTCTCACAAAGTGCCAGATTTCTCTTCCCCTCTATGCTCTAGAGCAGAAAGCTGGAGAAGAGGTGTGATAGAAGAGATCAGAACTTCTTGGAGACATATAATTAAAACATTTAAGTCAAAAGAAACAGAGCAATTCAGAGTGTAATGTGTGTCAGAATGCATATTTTGAGGTGTGTTTATTAAGGATGTCTATTCACTCTTTTTCAGATCTCACGGTCCACAGCTGGTCCCACTGATTTTGGTAGGGCTACCAATGTAAGCAAGGGAAGGTTCTGTGCTCTCTTCCCATTTCTGCAGGACTAGTAAGAAAAATCCAGAACAGCAGAAAAGATTGTCTGATAATTTTATTTACATCAAACCTGAATAGTTCAAGCTCAGGTCTGCAGTTCCTAAGAACACATACAGCACCGAGACCACAGTTCAGGAACGGAGATGAGATTCAAAAAATCTCTTCAGCACCAGATGAACGGTAAAGCAGCAAATCACTTGGCATAAACTACCACAGACAGCAAACATGGAATAAACGGGGGTGAGCACTGAAAAAAAAAAAAAAGAGCTAGGGTTAATTCAGGTTCACAGTGGGCTTTGGATCTGAACTAAAAATATATCTCTTAAATGCAAATAGAGAAAAATGATGGGCATTTGCATGATTGACAGCCTTTCAGAATAGAAGTGTTGCTATAATTAAGCAATAATGTATGAGTGAGTGTACATTATGACAAATTGGAAGCTTGGTTGATTAGATTGAGCATATAAGCTGTCAGTATAATTATCACATTTTAATCATTTTTCTCCATTTTTTATAACAGCATTGTCTTCAGCCTCATTTGGTGCTTATTAGATTGATATTCTAAGAGGAATTGTACAACATAAAACATGTCCTTTAACAGGATGAACTTTAGATAAGACTTTAGGAATGTCTATAAACATTTATAATGATGGCTGTTGTGTCTCAACTTTTTGCCACATCCTATGTGTCAAATAATGTTGGTTTAGAGCTTTCTTTATTATGATAAAATATTATAAACTAAATGTACTTCATCTCACTAAGTACTCACATACTCACTGTGTATTTTGAGATGTCATAGGGAGAACATATCACACTGTTACAGCTCAATAATGAATTACTGATACATTGCAATGGTTAACAAGATGCTGAGTCAATCAGTGTGGGAGCAAGATTTTTCCATTTTCATGCAACTATGCTAAAATACATGCAATTTTTTAAACAAGAAAAATGTTCTTTGCTAACACTCAGGAAGCAGCAACATTTTAACGGATTCAAAATGTTTAATTTTCTACCAGTTACGTTTATAAAATGTAAACCATTGGAGGAGTAGCATGCCCCTGAAATTGCAGTATAACAAATAAAACAGGTTCTTAACATGGTCATGCTCTTACAGTTTTACCCTATCTCAAATTAGATCTGAGCAGCTCTTCACCACTCTTGAAATAAGAAGGTGGAAGGTGGCCTGGGTGTTAAAACACAGGTCTGTGAAACAAAATTCTCCAGGTGCTTTCACCATTTCTGCCACTGGCTTGCTTCTTGGCCTTGGGCAAGATGCTTATCTGCTCCTCAGATTAGTGGCCCATTGGGAAACAGATACACACATGCTCTGCAGGGATTATTGGAAAATTAACATGCTCTAGATCTCAGTTTACTGCTGTTAAAATTCACATTATGTAGTCTACTCAAGGCTTTGCAGCTGCTGTAGAGAGAAGATTGTAGACTTTGTGGCCTGTCTGGCCAATGGAGAATTTCCTTATTAAGGATAACTATGAAAGGTGAGTGTACAGTTGTTCAGTGAGGAGTTACACTAATCACAGCAATAGAAAGCTCTTAATTATTCTCAGATTACTTAAAAGCATTCAGCAGAAATGGTTTAAATGACTTTTTCTATGAAAATTTGGAAAAGAATGGCTTGAGAAAAAATTCTGGGCAAAATAGGTGTCTTCCAGAAATTAATCCTTCCATGTCCTCTGTTGTATATATTCAATAAATTGAGAGCATTGCCTTTTCTCGAGGTACCTTGCGATATTGACAGTGAAATCTGAGATACGAAACTCCTCATTAGTTGATTATTTTTAGAAATGGAAAATTGCCAAACAATCCTGCTTGAGTATTTGGTATAGTTTACTTTGCTTGTGTTTATTTCCTTTCCTTGGCTTTCCACAAGTTTTCTTTGAAGTTGATGCTGGAAATGCTCTCAAAAATTTATATATTGTAGGCTCAATTTGAAGAATATTTGGAGATAATTATTTTTAATTCAGAAGTGCAAAGATTCATGTAATAAACCTAATATTAATGTAGAATTCCTTGATGCTTTGAAAATTTACCTTCCGACCTCAGTTTTTAACTTTGCAATCCTCCAACAAAATACTTCAGCATGTCAACAGTCTTCACTAAGTTCAAGGTGAAGATGTTATTTCAAGTCTTGCATATTGCTGTCTGCGCAGAATAATCATATGCAATTCTTAATTTTTCTGCTACCACTTCTAATGACCCAATTACCAGTAAAATGCATAAAAGCAAGATTTTAGCATTGATTTTTCCCTTGATTTTCTCAATAGCTTTCACAAACCTGAACTTAACATGCTTTTTATCATAATTATAAGGGTTTGATGTGGGATCTTACTAGGTTTATTTAGCGTTTCAAAAGACTCGGTGAAGCCCCTTCCATGAACTTATCAAGGAATATTGGTTACTTAAGTGTGAGAGGTAGAGCCTTATTATGGTATGAAAAATATGTAAGAAAATCATGAGTAAACAGCCAGGTCTTGATTGGAAAATGACCTAACAAAAGAGTATCTCAAAATTCAGTATATTAATGTCATTGTTGTTCAAGAGATTTTCTCTGCTAAGAGGCTCAAAGATGTAGATTATTAGCAAGGTGGGAAAGCTTGCTGATTGAATCCATTAGCTTAGTGAAGCTAAGGGACTCCTCCAGGTATAGCTTTGTATGACCGAATTCAGCAAGGGACGGGTAAAAGCCACCTGTCCCTGCCACCACAGGCTCCCTGGTTGCCTTTTCCATTGCCTTGAGATGGCTGCACAGGTAAGTGACAGCAAAAGTACACTGAAGGTGAGAAGTCCTGTGTTTCGACATCACCGGCACTACTGGGGAAGCAGATCAGCACTTGCGTTCGTCTTGTCGAAGGGCGCAGGGGTGCAGCACAGTTTGCAGAAGCAGCCGGGGGATCTGTGCTGGGAGACCCAGTGCCACCACCCGCTTGCTGCAAGGACCGAGATCATGGGGAGGTAGTTCGGGTGGTCTAGCTTGGCTCAGCCCAGCAGGAAACAAACTTTGCACCTTGCTGGGCTTTGGGTTTGGCAAAACGGAGCGCGTGCGCCTCTGTGATACGCCTTGAGGCTTTCGGATGACCCGCGGGTACGTGCAGACTGAGGGAGGCAGCGTGAGCTGCTGGGGCTGTAGGCGAGGCGACCGCACGGCGTGCTGATGGGAGCTGGCCGGCATCCAGCCACCGGGGAGCGCGGGCAGAGCAAAATTACACCTGTCCGTATGCATCTGCGTATACTGCCCGGCCAAAACACGCCAGCACGCTCAAGGACACCTTCTCCCAAACGTCGGAAAGTGCCACAAAAATACAGTTATTTAAACCTGTTAGACAATGCTGCCATAGAAAGTGGCACTTGGTTGTCTGTGCTGGGATGGGTAGAAAGCAAGGAAAATTTCGTCTTCGAATGACAGAGGGCTAATTTCCTGGCTGGTGAAAGCAGGCTCTCTGTATTGCGTGCATCCCCTGCACACCAGTGCTAGCTCTGGGCCAGCAGAGCGGAGAAGGGGACAGAAAGGTTGTAACATGAAAAAACATTCAGGTTTGGTTTGGGGGGCGGGGGGAAGTAGGCATTTAGATCTCTTCTTATTTTAAGGATTCTGCTTCATCTCTCGTGGTGTTAGAAGATTAATTTACTTTCCCTTTTGTTTAGTACCAGTGTGTATTCCATAGCATTAATTTATTCCTCAAGGTCTGATAACATCAGTTCTGTGTCCATTGTCATCAAAGCGTATAGGTGATGTGTAGAAATGATAACAAGGTTGCATTTTTTCTGTGCTTGATGCCTATTCAACAAAACAGCCTGCTAAGCATTCTTCTTCTATTTCTCTATTATCCAGTTTGCTGGAAGAGCCTGAAATATTTTTTCTGTCCTGTAAAAAAAATAAATTCTTTTGTTAATTTAGACATCAGAGAAATATTGACTTTGGAAAATCATAAATAACTTTATTTTAGGTATGTCTTCCATGTGGGCAGCTTTTGTTCTTGAGATGGTCTATAATTGTTATTATAATCATTCTATTTTCATTCCTTCTGCACTTGGTAAACTTTCGCAGAGACTCCTGCTAGAGAAAAATGTTTTGCCCCTGCTAAAAATTCTGGAGATCTCATCAGAAGAATATAACATTCTCATACTTCCAATGTCGGTGATTGAAATCTGACAAGAAGTTGGCCTTTATGTAAAGGGATGCGCTTCTGTCATTCAAGTGAGCTGATCTGTAAGCCTTTCAGAACAAACCAACCAACCCCTTTTAACACACAGTGTAGGTTTTTAAGAGTTAACAGCAAAATTCCCCTGGTGATGCAGCCATTCTGAACAAGACTGAATAGAAAGCCAAGCAAGACTTGTCCTGCAATTGTATCTTCATGCTGCTCAAAGTTTAGTTCTGGCATTGCCAAATTTTGCAACTTAATCAGGTTCAACAGTCTTCCTTTATGTAGAACATGTGAAAAGTGCTGTTTTAAACTTACTCAAGAGACTTGCCCTCTTTGCTTCTGGTTTAGTCAGGTGCTAAGTTTCCTTGAACCTTACCGATGACTGAAACCTTTCAGATGGCATCGTGTTTGTGTACCGCGTTCAATTAGGTCCTGCAGACCTCAGAGAAGTCCACAGTTTTCATGTTCACTGTTGGAATCCTATTTTCTCTGTTCCTGAATGAAAGTTACATTATTTGCAGAGCTACGTGTCTAGTGGGATTAGCCAGGTTGTAAACCAGAAGAAATTATCTTGATCAATGGCTTCATGAGGAGAAATATGTCTGACTAAACTAAAAGTAAGTAAATATGAGGTTATTCAAAAATATATATATACACAAGGAATGAGGAGAGCTTTGTTTAAAGCTCAGAAATCCACTAGGGTTTTTTTACAAATGGGTTTGAAACATTTACCTGCTCTCCACAGTTTTATACAGGAGTCTTAGGGTTTTTTTATCTGCACATGGAATGTATCTTTCTAGACAAAGGATTTATCATCAATATATATTGTAGGGAAGTAGAATTTGCCATTTGTAAATGTATAGATAAAAAATGTATAGGTTACACAAATATTTGGAAGTTGTGCATCTTTTCTATCTACACTTTTATGTCTGAAAGGCATCTATTCTGTCCACTTCTAATTATCTGCCCATTTCTAATTACAGGTTTAGGAAGCAGAATTCTATTTTCCAAACGCCTGCTATTTTTCTCTAGAACTAAGTCACCGACAAGTTCTCTTTTCAAAGCAGTTTCCTATGTACTTGTACAACATTATTCCACAGATTTGCTATTGAAATGAAATACTGCAGTGACCTTTTTAATTCCCCTGACTTTTTACAATCTTTGAAATTTAGCACAACAGCAGGAGTTTAATCATATTCACTGATGTAAAAGACAAAATAAGGCACCTCTACGTTCAGATAGAGATATGACCTCAAAGGTGCAGAGCCTTCAGAGACTCACTGGAGATCCCCAAGGACAATTACAGTGATCTTGCTTGTGGTCTTCCTGTAATCTCTGACTTTGCCACCTGATAACACTAGCAGAAATTTTGCACTTACGTTGTGTGCCAGAGTATTTTATTATTGCTGCCTGAACACTGTTGGTTTCCTATCAAAGAATAATCTCATATTTACTTTATCTCTCTGTTGAGGTTTATGTCCGTTTCACAGCACTTTCCTCATGTGAATTCCCAAGGTTTTTGACTCTCTCACCACTGTGATATCCAAGGCTTTGGTTTCATGCTTGTCCTTTTTTTTTTTTTCTTTTTTTCTGCCACAGTATGAAAGTTGAGCAACAAAACAACCCAACCCGCTCATCGGCTGGCAGTTGCCTGTTCTGTCTGGGTTTGTCACTTCTGTTGATGGATGCCAGGTGGACCAAAGGAAGGCTTTAAAAAAATCCCAGCGTGTTTATCCCTGGCCCCAGAGTGACAGGGCAGATCAGCTCTCTGAAATCCTCCTCCCATGCAGCAACCACGATGGGGTGACTGATGAAGATTCCCATCAGCTCTGAGCTGTTCTCAGCGTCAAACTGGAGCGGAGGAGCAGCACATGATGTCTCTACAAATGTTTTTGACAGCTTAACAGTTAAAAGTGCAGTGTGGGTGCTTTTGCCTGTGTGTGCTCACACATAAACGTGCTCAGGACAAGACTGTGAGCAATACTACACTGAGAGACTCCTTTGTAAGCATTTATAAACATAAAACCTACTGCTTTTCTTCCACAATCATCGTAAATGCTTTTAAGATTACCCCTTTTTTTAAGTTTATTTTGTCCAGCTGACTAGAGCTGGAGCAAAGTACTAGTATCAGGGGTTAATACCAGATGCCTTAAACTTTTTTTTTGTGGATACTATCGCTGTCTTCTATGCAGAAAGATCAGCGCTGGCTGGTGGGTTCTGTTGTGAGGCTTTTTGATGGCCTCTGTGAACTGAGTCAATAGCTGTGGTTCAGTTAATCAAAGGCAGAGACATCGTGAGCTGGCAGCGGCAGCAGAAAAAGCAGGGTCTGGAGGCATGGGGGCTCCTGGCACTTCTGAGCAGACAAAAAATTGCGTTGATACTGTTTCTGACGTAGAACTTTTGTTAAAGGAGACTCTGATTGGGAAATTATTCAAACATTGGTCATGAGCACTAAATTCAACAGTTTAAGAAATGCACAACAGCGTGTTAAATCTTGTTGGACTTGTTTTTTACACATAGCTCTTGGTAGTGCAGGCTTTTGGTAACTTCCAGTGTTGAAGTTAACAGCAATGTACAGGAGAGGCTTCACGTAGTTGCAGAAAATCTTGTGAAACTTTTCACTTGAGTTCTAGAAATTACTTTTTTTTTTGTCCAGAGTTTGCCAGGTGTCTTAAGCTTCTACAGATTTAGATACTTTGATGATAAATTGCATAAATCAGATGCTTTCTTCAATGTTTGCTCTTTAAGAAATTTATTGACTGATTCGATGAAAGGATATTTCAAAGCTGTGTTGGCAGTAATGTATCTAATAGTATTTTTCTAAATGAACATTTCATTGGCAATCAAGGCTCAGCATCAAAGCCATGAAGCTTCTCTGAGTGGTCTTAACCAACCTAAAGTTTTCAATGAACAAATGCCAAATCTTCCTAATCTGGAAGTTTTCCAGTTAATACACAAAGTCTAGGGAATAAATTTGAGCATCTGCTCAAAGGGTTGCAGAAAAAGGGTTTAACCACCTTGTGTAAATTATTCACTGCAAATTATTTGTTCAGCTCAAGTTCACCATTTTTAGAATGGGGCTTTGTGAAAATTCAGGTTGCTGAACTGGTCAACTTACAGCTAGGTGATAAACCTTCCAAGAGAAGCCTAATCACATGTGCAGCCAAGATACTATTATTAGATTAACACATGAAGTAATTTATCTGAGGACATTTGTTCTTGACAACATTTTGTTTGACCAAAAACTACTAAAAAAATACATTAGTCTAGCAATACTTGCTGTTAAACTTGACATCCACACAGGGATCTTTAACAAGCCATTTGTGGCCCTTCATTACAAAATTTACTGCACAATACTTTATGTGCTTCCATATACTTCACATAAAGCACTGTACAGTAGTTTCAATAAAATTTGTGTGCTTTACAAAACTCAATCTCAGCAATGGGATTCCATCAGAAAGACCAAGTATCACAGTATTAGACTTTTATTTGCAAGGATTTTCCCTGTAAATGACTAAATCGTTATTCTGTTGAGAGACAACTCACTGTAAACAGTGTATTGCTTCTGGATATATCACCTGTGATCAATAGGCTCCCTTTCTGCCTCAGCACTTGTTAATATTGTATACGGGTTTGATTAAACCTTTAAAAACATTTTTTTAAGTGGCAGAATCAGAAAGGATGGACTCAGTATGGAAACTGTTCCCTTTTTAATGCAACCCTAGAAAACATTTACTGGTGCTGTATCATCTTAGAATGTGATCTAATCACATCTAATAACTTATGTCAGGCTGCCCTTCATTAGTATGTGGATAAGGAGACACATGATCCAAGGGAACTCTAAATTTTCTGAAAGAGGTGGCACAGATGAGATCCCACCACATCCTTATTGATTCTTCTAATTCAACGTCAACTAGAATTTCTTTTTGTTAGCTTTTACCATTACTTCCTTTTGCTATTTTATCTTTCAGTCTCCTTTACTTGTCTGACAAGTCCTAAGTTCCAGGTTTTCCACAGAAGAGCTACTAATGCCGTAAACATGCAAAGTCATACAGGCAGACCCACTCCTTGGGTTGCCTGAGTGTTTGTGACCACCGCAGACACTTCCAGCTTGATTTAGGAAGCGCTTGTGTTGCTGGACCCCACAGGGCAAGGAGTATTATTTATTGAAAGGAGGGGTAAACCCTTTATTTAATTTTTCTTCCCATTCATCTTCAGGACGCACAGACGCTGTACTCCAAACATACCTGTAAGAGGAACTGTGATAGGGGTCCGTGCTGCAGCGCTTGGGTACGGCAGTTCCCTCATCCTGCTCGTGCTCGGTAACAACTCAAATCGCACCATCATGAACTGTATTTTCTACAAGATTTTTGCCTCCTTCGCTGCACGGGCTGCATAATGCTCATTTAAAAAGCAGCTGTTTAACATTCCTTTTATCCTCAGTTTTCAGCGTATGGCCCCATGCTGTGAGTACACACAACTTCAATTTGACTTTACAAACCTGGATTAGTTTATCTTCACATGTTCGCTGTGTAGTGAGGTTGTTATATCCCTGTTAAGTGAAAGGGAAATGAGGCACAGAGGGATTTAATTTAGAACTTTCTGATACTAAGGCCCTGATGTGTTCGGTGTACGCAGTATTAAGTAGCACATCGCAGCTCTGAAGCTTGTCCCCGTGGATTTCAGCTGCAGCTATGATTGGTCTGTGATCCTGTTCCCATCTAGCATCCGTGGGTAAGAAGCCAGCTTTATGGACCTTGCTCAGTACTATCAGAAGTGCTGTGGCAGAAGCAGAGACAGAAACAGTTTTCTAAGGCAGCACTGGAAGAACTTTGCTATGAAACTTCCCCCCCCTTCCCCCTTCTTGGAGGCTCTGGGTGCGTCAGTAAACGCTTTTCCAGTTTGATTGTAAACAAGACCAGAGCATAGTTTATTCAGTTTGGCAAATCAGTTAAATGGCTTTTCTGTCACGCAGCTTCTTATTTGATGTAACAATTAATCATATCAATGTGGAGATTGCACATCAAAATGCTATTGCTGAAGCTGGCAAAACAGCCCAGCTTGGCTTTGCCTCTGAGGATGGCATTTTGAAGAGAACAGACTCCTTTTGCCATGCCAGCTTGAACAAAGCCAACGCCACTGCCAGAGGCAAACAGCTAGTGCATACTATTCTTTTCCCCTGCCTTCCCTCTGAACATCTGCTTTTCCGTCATAGTTTGTCCCAGTTGCCCTTAATTACCTTCTATCCTTAAGAGAAGCAAAACTAACCTAAACTAGAAAACTCCCACTGCATTCTTGTCCCAGTCTATGTTTTTTCCCCCATATCCTTTCTCTGCTTTTTGTTGCTTCAGCATTTCAGATTGAAGGCTCCTTTCAATCTGCTGAAGCAGTGCCAGGAAGCAAAGTCACTAGAGTACAGAACAGACAAATTCTCAGCTTTAGTGACTGTCTTCTGGTCTGGTATAGCCATTTCCAGGAATGCCCAGGTCTAGGTCTGGACCGAAGGGAGCTGGCTACACTGCCCTTTGAGCATGCTGCTGGCAACCTGCAGCGTTTCTCTGTGCAAAGAAAGTGAAGCAAAGGTCGAATCTGAGGAGATTTAGTGGTCACGTTAAAGTGGTGTGACTTCTCAGACCTAAAACTTGGCCAAATGGCAGGTGCTTTTTCAACAGGGGCAGCAGAAAGCGGTTTTTTTAACATACAACTCATATTGTCTGCCAAATACTAAAAGATTCAGGGAAAGTTACAATGGTTGCTGTTTTCCAGTTTCATCCCTTTCATTGTTGTCCTTCTCTCTCCCAGCCAAACTGGGCATTAATTTCTTCCTGACTTTCTCTGTAGTCCCAGCCACCAGCAAGAGCAGCCAAGCTGAGACGAAAAGATGAAGTTCAGAAGAAAGGACAGGTACCTACGTGTCAGGAGGGGCTCTCACCCCACCTGCCCTGTGCAAGGTCAGACCCTCTCAGCCGTGTCTGTTTAGGACACTGTAGCGACATGGAGGTTTTTGCTATTTCCCAGATCATTGTTATTCTCAGCCCACATGATTCATCCTCTGAATGTTGAAATGCTTATTTTCAATAATGAATATTTCAGCTGCTGAGATAAACAGCTCTCATTCTACAGAATTATATATAGAGCTTGGTTGCACACGCTTCACTTCCAGGTGCTTGCCAAGTGCAAGAATGACTGAACTTTCCAGTTCAGAAGCCACGAATCAGGCCCTGAAAGTCAGGAGATTGCCTTTAAAATAATAGAATCTCAAAGAATAATCAGTGTTGGCATTTTTAATTTGCTGCCTGGTTTCTAAGCCCTTGGGGATTATATTTTCCCTTGGCAAATCCACAAGGACAGAAACTTTCGCATTTTTTAATGAAAGAAGAGATGGGGTAAGCACAGGGTAAAAAGTGAAGAGACCATGAGAGCTGACAAGACTGACAATGGCAGGCATGCTCTGCAAATGCAGTGAGAGACGAGACTTGATCCCAGGCTTTGCGGCTTGCATAACGCCTTGAGAATTCCTGCTGGTCTCTACAGCAGCGCAATGCAGCCTCAGAGACTGTCTGCAAAAAGAAGTGTTGAAAATTGGCCCAAAAATTTCTTAGGTTGTCTTTGTGTGCAGCAGAAGTATTTTTAGATTCTAGCATCACATTAAAGATATTTTTTTTTCTCTTTCTACTGCAAGAGATGCTTAGAGGTTGAAGGGAAATACAACTGTACGGCAGAGAACTTTGTTCTGTTCTTTACTTACATATTGTGGGCCACAGTGGGGTGCTTCTCTGTAATAGGACCTCCTAGGTTTCTCGATGAGACTTTAAAGCCTGATGGGGAAAGGGTATAGTGGAGTTTGTCATACCGTGTAGATTCCCCAGGTAGCCATGCCTCTGCTGGTGTTCTGTGCACGGAGCAGTGGTCATTCCTGTGCTTGTGAGGATAGACTAGTCCTGCACTGAAAGAGCTACAACAGTCAACAACTTTCTGAATAATATATCCTTTCCCCCACTAAAATACATCCTCTAGCTTTTCTTTGGCCTCTGTTGTTCCTTAGCCCTTCATGTCTTTGTAGGTAAAGTATTATGGGGCTGGAAAGGAGCTGGAACAGCACTAAAATTTCTTGTTCATGAGAAGCAAGTTGTTCTCCATGGTGTGTTTATGAAAATACATCTGAGGAAGGGAGAGGAGTGAGAGGGATGAGAAGGAGGGGGCCTTATAACTTTAGGGAGAGGACTATCTGTCAACCAAGTCATAGTTGGGAGGGAAGAAAGGAAAGGAGTAGGCCTGGACATGGAAAATGGAAATGTTCCAGTAGTAGGAGTGGCAGGGTTGCCTTGAAGTCAGTGCATAGGAAGCAGGACTACTGAAGTCTAATCCCAGTTCTGCCACTTGTCCGGAGTGACTTTGAGGAGGTCACACTCATTTCTATGATTTTTTTTCTTCATCTGTGAAAAGGAGAATAACAGAGAATCACTCTTCAAGTTTATGAAAAGTCCTGGTGTGGGATTATCATCATTAGCACTACTTAATAAAGGTGCCTCTGCCTGGCTTGTGTCATCAAAAATGTCACTCTAAGAGCTACTTGGAAGCCGATGTTGCTGCCTGCAGAGTTTTCCTTTGTTCTTGGTGTATCAGTCAGTCTCATCGGCTCAATTCTGTCCCATGTTGCCGTGCAATGAAAAAGCCCGAACTGCCCATTTACTGAAAGGGGTATAACCATTTGCCTGTTCCTGTACAGACTGCATGTGATCGGTTGAAGCACCCTCTGGAAATTCTCTGTTAAAAATAACCATAAGCCACACATCTATACCTTTTTTTCTTCTTTATTGTACAAGCACGGCACAAATCTGTAAGACCCTTGAAGTGTTGCATAGGTCAGCCTATTCTTTATGCTTGGTGAAAGAGCAGCACTTCAATGTTACTAATTTTTGTTGTACTCAAAGCGGTTCTATGTACTTGACATACATAAAGGATTATGATCCTTTGCTGAGAAGCTCTATGGACAATGTACAAAGTATGGTAAGCAGGCAGCATGGAAATACTTAACTACTTATTTGTTTTGCTTTCTCTTAGGTTACTCTTTTTATAAACAGGATGGTATTAGAAGAATGTGTTTAATGAATACCTTGGCTTGAGTCATCCTTAAATGTCCTTCCATTTTATTTAGAAAGAAAGAAAGAAAAAAAAAAGGGGTGGGGGGGAAACCCAGGTCTGCAGGGTAGCTGAGGGACTTGGATGTGGAAGAGATCTGGCATGTCATTATGCCAAGGTTTCTAGTATTACCTAGAACTTTTTTGCAGCTCAGGGGAAGAAACTTTCCAACTGGGTAAATAATAACCTCGAAAAGACACTAGATAAAACATACAAAGTATAAGATATGAAAAGAGTTCAGCAAAATAACCTCTGGCTTTCAAGTCCAAAAGTGTGATGATAATATAAGCATTGTCAAAAGTCAAGCTCAATTACACCTTGCAAACGCTTAAAATATATATACTGAAAAGTACAAACCCAAAGACTTGAGTGTGCTCAAGTCAGAGGGCTAGACTGCAAGATTTGGCATCTGGGATAAAAAGCATGGTAGCACTTATTGGAATACATCTACTTTCTGTGTGACACCAGGCATTTAAAGAATGGCTAATGTACCTGTATTTAAGAAGGCAGCAATAGATTTGGAGGGCTGTTTAGTCTCACTCCTTTTTGTGTAAGTCTTTACACCTAATTTTTAAGAAAAGAAAAATTCCTAAAAAATGGAGGCAAATGTAAAGAGATTGAAATGCATCTTTTCAAAGGGTAGCATATGTCCACCTGATATCTGCCTTTGATTTCAAGACAAAGAAACACTGGAGAGAGAATCCCTCTGAATTTCAGTAAAGCATCCAGAAGTCTGACAGATGGGCAACGATAATAAATTAAGGAAGACTGGTATCAGTAAGGGAAATTGTAAAACGGGTGAAGAGTGACAACATCAGGTAATATCGAAGCGGAGGCTGGAGGAAAATTATTAATGGAGCTCCTCTGGGAATATTCTGACATGAAGAGGTGGCCTATGGGTACCATTTGGTCATGCGTTGCTGTAAACTTGTCCATGTTGTAGCTGTGGAAAATGCAAGACTACATCCAGAGAGGTATTTTCCATGAAGATAGAGAATGTACACCACTTGTGTTAGCTCAGGAGAGATCCCATGTGGATCACTATGTAATTTGAGTATCCTTTTTCAAGAAAGATGATGAAAAACTGAACTTGCTCAGGGAGGAGCTAGCCAGGTGATGATGAGATCGGGGACTCTGGAGAGAGGAGAGTAAAAGAGATTTTTGCCATTGTCCATAAATGTGTATTTGGTACAGGAAGGAGGGAAAGCTGGAGTACTATTTAACCCAAAGATAGCTTGGAATCTTTGCAGGTAATTCTTGACTCTTTAAAGGAATCTGAGTTGGGAAGAGTCTTTTGGGCAAAAAAGTGGAAAAATCTACTTTTTTCAATCACCTATTGACAGGGATTATGTGATGTCGCTGTGTGCAAAGACAGGGAATGGACTTGGTATTTCTGAAGGTCCCTTCTTCTTCTGTGCCCCTTCCCCACACAGACCTCCACAATCTCTGCTGAGTCAGTGCTCTTTGAGGAAGATGGGAAAGAATGTTTTTTCATTAATTTGGTTGTAAAGCAACATATTGTTATCGTTCAGCAGAGAATGGAAGAAATTCCCTCTTCCCAGAATGGTGCACTTGGATCTCGCACTCCTAATTATTTTCCAGTTCTCCAAGCACTACTTGTGGGAAATGGCAGTAATTCTCATCACCTGTCTTCTGCCGAGGGTCGCACGAGGCGTTATTTGGCATTTCAAAACTCATCACAATTCAGGATACGCACAGTTATTTCTCTCTTTGGGAAGAAATGCAGACCTTCTGGGGTGAAAACAAAAACCAACCTGGGGCAAAGAATACTGGAGGGTCCTTCAGAAGCAGGAGTCCTCACATACGTGTAGGCTGGAAATAATTAGTTTATTACAAGCTGATGAGCTAATTCAGGCTGTGACCGCCTTGGTTTTCTGGTGCGGGCTGCCATTTCTGCTCTGGACCACCAGATGCCAGACTTTTACTGCAAAACTCCAGCCCTCCGCCTGCACAATGGAAAGAAATGTTTATGCGCTTACATTTTTCATGAATCCCTTCCGTTTTGTTTTCTGGGAAACGCTTGTAACCCTTCGGAGCGCAGCGCTTCGCGCTTGTTTCTAAGCGTGTGCTGTAACTCTTTAAGATCATTTGTAAACTAATTGTAGGAGTTAATGGAGAAAGAGCCTCTTTGTAAACTACTGGTTTCTCTGACAAGCCGGTGACTTGAATCTCTTACCTCAAAATCATAATGGGCAGGTAGAAAAAGCGCTGCTGAAAGGCACAAAAGGAATATCATAGCACTTGGTAGAGAGAAGCAGCAAAATGTTTATATTCAATAGCTCAAAACCAATTGCGTTTGACAACTTCACTCTCGTAGGTAAACAAACAGCAAAATAATTACAGCCTCTCTTATCTGCAGAAATGTTCTTAAGAGAAATGCTTACCCACATGTTTTTTTCAGTAATTCAGGATGTAACTATTTCATAGTTTTCCTTTCTAATATTCACACATTTTATCTAAATTTTACACTTGCAAATGTACCTGCTTATCTTTGATTCATTCTAAAATTTGCTTATTACAAAATGATGCAGTTATGTTTTTCCTATTAGAAGCATTAATGTTCTCATTCCTATTGCAGAATGTATTATTTTAACAAAACGTTCACTGTTTTATAAAATTTAGAAATATTGAATTAATTTATAATGAATTGACTGTTTAGTGCAGAATGAAAATATTGAACTATGAATCATCCATATTGGGCCAAAGAGACAGTGCATTGTGCCATAAACAAGAAGAACATATGCAAGCACAAACACAAATAAAACAAATACAAATCTTGTTAAAAATAAAGCAATGGAAATGCGGCAGTTTAGATAAACAGGCACATTATTTTGTTACAAGCGACAGAGATTTTTTTTCACTCAAAGTTGCTTTGCATTATTTTAGGGGAATATCAAATTGTAAAGTGTAGCATTATTGTAGATTTTTTTTTTATACCCTCATCCCAATGTATATAAAGCATCTCTTGATCAGTGTAGTGTCAATTGTTAAAGCTTTCCAAAGCAAATCTTCCAAGTAAAAAACATATAAATATATTGGAAATAAATATATATTCTCCTGTACATTCTCTCCCTATACAAAGGCAAAGAGTATGCAAATATCATAAGACATTAATAAAAAATTCTGACAGTTAAAGCAAAGGCTTTCATTAATAATTCAAATACAAATGATGACAGAACACAATGCTTTATTCTATCATGAAATTATGTTGGTCTACAATTATGATAACACTGGTTCTCAGGTTTGTGTTATTTTGTGGAAATTAAACAGAAAAAGGCAATGCAATATTGCTTGGGTATTGGCAAAGAGAGCAAAGTGATATGAAATATTTACCATAAAGACTTCTCCAAAAGTATATGCATTACTGGCTTGCAATCAAATTAAAAATATTTCCATTTTCACAGCTCAACTACCTTTATAACTTTGAATTAAATTTCTCTCTTAGTGTAAAAATATTAAATACAAGATAATATAATGTACACCAGAGTGGTCCAGAGGCTTTTTTTTTTTTTTCATCATTTCTCAGTGTAGAATCAGGATTTATTTGAACTTGACTGAATCACCCATGGATAGCAGAAATCACTATTTGTTCTTGATTCAAGAAGAGTCTTTTTCTTGACATGAAAATGTCGAGAAGTTTCATAATGATAGTTTATGATGTCATTATAATTCCTCTCCATTCTTTAAAAACAGAGCATTAAGTCATTCCATTACAGTGCCTTTCTCTTAATCTTTCCCTTTTTCTAAAAAATTGACATATTTATCATTGATTTTCCAGCAGATGTTGTACTGGATGCCCTTTTTTAAAAAGTACCTCAGTTAATCTGACCTCTCTTAATGATTACTCACATATTCTTTGGTAAGTGAATAAAACTTTTCTTTCACAGATAGTAGGTACTTAATCCTCATTATTGAGAATATGCTGAAACCTTGAATACTTGTCAAAGATTCATTTTATAATCCTGAGGTTGGTTTGCCATCAGTGATTTACACAGGGGCTGTGCTTGCAATAATTGATTCATTCCATACTTAAAGTCTACTGCTGTCATTAAAATGACAGTACAACACTTGCTGTTGCAATTTAGATTTACTTTAAAAAAGGCTTAATTCTCCCCTGGAAATACGTGGTATTGAAACAGAACAAATCATTTTGTGTGTCAAAATAAAATGACAATAACTTAGGTTTTATTCTCAAAATGTTAAACTGGAAACATACTTAAAGCATGAGCTAGATTTTGCGAGGTTTGATGCAAGTTTAACCTGCAATTGCAGGAACAATGTGTCCACATCTTTTTGTTACTCTGTCTTGATTCAAAGAGCATTTTTCAAAGCACCGTAAAAATCTGCCTTTGAAACTGAGTTTTAAGGCACAGCTCCTATAGTTAATTAGCATCTGAGATGCACTGCCCATCGATGCTAAGCTTTTATAATAGAGCAGATCGTAATTTTGGACTGCCGGTGAGAATGCTATGCGTAAAAGCATATGTACATTTAGAGTTACTCCAGATAAAACCATACAGGCTGCATTCTCCCAGTATGTAATGTCTTTTCTGAAGACCAGAATCAAATGCAAAGCCTTTAACCGATTCCTCACACTGACAAAGTGACATGCAGCTTTCATTTTCTTGAGTGTGTTTGACGAGGAGGATTAACTGAGTGCTCAGGTACAGTAGATCCCTCTAAAGGACACGGCAGTGTTTTCCCCCGTCCGTCCTAGTTTTGTGAAGCTGTTGCAGGAAGAGTTCCCAGTGAATGCATTAATTATTGCCCAGCAAACTAGAGTAAGCTAAATTTTCTATTTAATAGAAAAAAATTAAAAGGTTATAAATGACAAAAAAAAAAAAAAAGGTTTTGTACAGCTCTTCCAGTAATATCATGTCATGTTAATTTTAATGAAGCTTCATTAAAGTTCTCAGATAAGTAAGAAAGATAATTGTCGTTCATTAACATTGTGGTTCTACCCGCAGCTGAAAAACATGCTGTAAAACGTTAATAAGAAGAAAGATTCAAGTATGACTGAGATAGAAGGAGACAGTGTGAAAGAATTAATTAAGCCACAAAAACTGCATCCTTGATAGTTCAGTAAACTATCAGGAGAGGAGAAGAAATTAGGCTACGGTGCAAGAGCATCCTTTCCAACCTTGATGTGCCTAAGCAGTAGACCACATGCAGAAGCAGGAGGTGGCTTAGGACTGAATTCGGACCAGAACAGCAGCTCACACTCCTCCCACCGAGGTCTCCGTGTCTCCTGTACTTATTCAAGGACAGAGCAGGGTCTTCATCATTTAGGACATCTTTTGCACAGTGCAGTTAAAGAGAATAATTTGGCCCTGACTATAAGATCGTTCTTGATCTAGGAGGGCTAAATTTAGCTCTGAATGTGGCGTAACGTAGTTTGCTGCTGTGATAAAATTTGCCTTGTTTCCACTGCTGTCAAATCAGGCACGTGGAAGAAAAATTGCAACTATCTCAGTGTTTTCACAAAGATTATCTTGAGTTTGGGCATGCCGTTCTTCCAACAACTGATATACTCATAGTATTGATGCAATAGGAAGAAATCAACTGGTTATTTTGTTGTTTTGAGGAAATACTGATTTTTGCCTGTTTATGCAACCTGGATTCAGTATCCTTCACCTTAATGGCTGGAGTTCTGTACATCTATATGGAAAGCAGGTTTAAATAACTGGGTTTTTTTCCTGTGCCTGACTAGATAATCCACAAGATTTCTTATTAAAGTGAAGTACAGATGTCTAGTTGAATTGCTGTTGGATAAAAAATAGTTGGGATAAATTTTAGGTGCATCTCTGAACAAATGTAGTGTGTGCAGTTACGCACACCCGTGTCAGTGCGAAGCAGGACTCGCATCTGATGGTTCAGCCAGGAGGACAATACCCCTGTCGAAGTCATAATCGCTCATGAAGAGGAGTCTATAATATAAACAATCACTATTGTTGGGGCTGCGCGGAGATTGCTTAACCACTGTGATGCTTTATCATTCTTCACCTACAATCTTTTATAACTAGACATTTTGTCACAATGTCAGGTATCTCTTTAAAAAAAAAAAAAAAATCTTCTCTAACTAAAACACCTGGTTTTGGTGTAGCTACAAGTTTTTGGTGATTCATCGAAATCTTTCTCTTTAAATAGATTCTGCTGTTTCTGAAACAGAGGGGAAAAAGTTGCAAGTAGCACATCCCATTAGCAGCAGAACTAAAAGACCCCACATCATGGGGCAAATCAATTTATTGAAGGAACTGGTAATCAAGAAAAATAAGTGTTTTGACAGTATGTTCCACAAGTCATTGAATTTCATTTAAGGAATCTTCTAAAGAAATCTGCTCATTTGGAACAAACACTGTCTCAGACAGATCTCTTCTTAATTCAATGAGAACCCCAAAGTGTTTATTTTGCCTGAAATTTAAGCATTCTATTGGCCAAAATTGAAATAGCTTTGTGCTAACAGAGATTTATAGCAAATGCTCTTAAAGTGTGCAAAAAAAAATTATGAAAGGCAGCCACAGATGAACTGATTACAATTATTCTTTGTGTTTCTGCAGTTAAATCTGTAACTAGAAAATACCACTGTCATTTAATTCTCTATGAAATGCTTTGTTAACTTGCAGTTAAAAATAATAATATTCCACTGCTTTTTCATTAAAACTCTACTTTCTTATCCCCAGAAATGCCAGTAGGAAACCTGTGCTGGAGTGCTGCGTGCAGCGTTAGAAGCATACTCTTCCAGTTATCTTCATAAAAAAATACAGATCTGGATGTTGCAAGGAAGTTTTGGGTTGGTTTGATTGTCTACTAGCAGCTGAAACGGTCCTTTGCCGTGCGTAGCATCCAAGTTGTGTGTTTTGTTTAAGGGCATCGTGTGTGTCTTTTAAAATTGTATTATTTTGTGCCTGAAATGCTTTCAAAACTCCATCTCCGTGTGCGTGTGTGTGTGTACACGTGTGCAGGGAGCTCCCGTGGGACCAGTGCGTGTTTCTTTCACCACTGTTTGGAGAAGACGGGTGGTTCCTCCAGCCCCACTGGGTGGTCTGAGGAGTGAAACATTCCTGGTGGGAAATGGTAGGAGGAGAGGGGACTCTGCTACTGGCAAATAGTCTCCACATGCAGAAGGATGGAAAATTATCGCTATAGGAACAAAGATGCTAAGTAGTAGGATGTGATACAGGATATGTTGTCCTGGGCGTAAGTCACGAAGCAGCTGAACTAATCTGCACATAAGGAAAATGGCACTCTAATTTTCTGTTGAAAATTCAGACAACATTCTCACCTTGCATTTCGCTGTGCTGGTGCTGCTCTACAAAGGAGAAGAAAACTGATTAGCAAATTGTTAATCCAATAATTGTAACAAATAATTAGCTTTGTAATAATTAGACAGAGAAGCATATAGAATAAGAATTACATCAAATATGAATGCTCTCTCTTCTCCCTCCTGCCTCCCCATCATGTTCACAACTGAGTATTTGGGTAAAAATACCTTTTATATAAGATGCCAGTGTTTTCTTCGTTTCATATGGAAACATTAAAAAGAAATAAATTGTAAACCTAATATGCTTGTGAACTGAACACTCAATAAAAATAGCAAGGCCAAGATGTTTTCTTTGACCTTCCTTTCTTCTCATTATCCCTTCCTCAGGACATTCACTCCTTGTTGTGACCCTTTGTAATTTCTCTTTTATTATAAATTGTTAATATAAAAATGCTGTGGCTCATGAAGCTTCGGGTATGAAAATGCTATTCATGTCAGAAATAAAATCAGATTAACATGCCAGAAGAAAACACTTTTAAAACTGGTGAATATTCAGCTCTGGATAGGATTCCCTGCTGGTTAGACCACCTCGCCTTAATATATTTCTTAGGTGTTTGTCAGCATCTACTCTTGCAGTTTTAAGGTTTATTACGAACGTTGCTTAAAAGCTCATTTTACGTTTCAGATATTATGTGGACATTTGTACTTGTATTGACGGCACGCAACATGACTCAGAGCTAAGAAGAGTGCAAAAGGTTTAAAGTAGAAATAAACTGATGATGGCTTATCTGACCGAGGGGGACACAACCACCTGGCATGGAAAGCTGTCGGAGAACCCCCGGCTGGATGAACTACGCCGGCAATGCCGCGGGTACCTGGAGAGATGCCCTTAGCACAAGATCAAAAGGACGGTATTGCCTTAATTGGGGCATGATTCTTGCTTTTGGGGCTCGGAGGACTCAGAGCTCTTGTTCTCCTTTCTTTCTTTCTTTCTCTCCTTTGTTTGCAACCCCCTCCTGCCGAGACCGGGCAAACTCATCATGGGTGCAGACCCCGTGCCAGCGGGCTGTGCCTGGGGGAGAGCCACTCAGGGGTGCCCACCCTCGTCACCTCTAAAAGAAGCCGCTTCGGAGTCTCCCCTCATTTGCATAGGGAGATTTAATTTCCATCCCTTAAATATGACGAATTGCTGAGATTTCCTTCAGTTAATGCTTTTAACAGCTCCCAATAAACTTCATTAATCAGGCCAGCTCTAGGCCCAACGTGCAGCCTGGAAGCAGCTAATTTGCCTGATGAGCCCGCGACTTTAGTGAATAAACAGGTGGATAAGCCGAGGGTTTTATGGCCTTAATTACACTCTAATCAGTTCAGCACTTGGCGGGCAAAAGGGAAGAGGGAAAAGAGGCGGTGGCAGCACGAGCATCAGCAGCCGCTGCGTCTCAGCCCTTCCCTCCCCGCATCAGCCCTGCTCTCCCGCTTCACCCTCTCCTCTCCCGCTTTCCCTTTCCAGTGTTTGCCTCTCCTCTCCTTCCTCCTCTCTTGTCTTTCCCCTTTTCTCCTCTCCTTCCACCCTCCTGTTCCCTTCCCACTAAAATCAACATCTGACGGAGAGAGAGGCTGGTTTCTTCTTTCTTTCCTGCTACTTGCTGCCTCCCTTTCCCCTCTTTTTTTTTTTTTTTTTTTTTTTTTAAACTTTTTGGAGTAGAGTACACNATTTTTCCCTCTCTGTACCTCTTTCCCTCTCCGTACCTCGTTCCCTCTCTCACCTCTCCCCTGCCTCTGGGCCCTGCCTCCCCCCGCTGCCCCCATCCCTCTCTCCCCTGCTACATATTCTCCCTGTCACAGTTAGGCCGCCTGACAAATCACTTCAAGGGCAGTCTAACTTTGAAGGACAAGACAAAGCTTTAGCATATGGTCCAATCCCCAGATGTTTGTCTCTCTCTCTTGCTCTCTCTCCCTCCCCTCTAAGAAGGGCTACTTGGGAAGCCCGGCTTTTTTTTTTTTTATTGTTATTATTCTTTTTTTTTTAATCTTCTTCTCCCTC
>VXBL01007437.1:1399997-1412865 GCA_013400195.1 Aramus guarauna
TATTATGAAAGTGGTGGCAAAACAATGTAAAGCTTTAAGAAGACTTCATTTGTCCAATGGCAAGCTGCAGGTTTCCTGTAAATCCCTTACAAAGCATGAAAAATTACCCTCCCTACAAAAATTTATCCTCAGACTAATCCTCTCATCTAATCATATTTTACGACTTGAAGTTGCTTATTTCTGACTCATTCTTGGATGTGGTTTTGGTTTTTTTTTAAATTTTCAACCCCCAACATGGATTTCTAATACGTATAAGCATGAGGTGTGGTGTGTAATTCCTATGTCAGTTTAGAGTCATCCATAAGCATTCTCCCAGAAGACAGAAATAAACCATTTACTTCTGTTACTGCTTTGTTTTAATTCTAGTCTCTTGCACTAACCTTCTCCCAGATCTGAACAGACCTTCTCCCACCCTGGCTCAGCCAGCGTCATTGCGCTGTGCGCAGACATCCCCGCTTACGAAGATCCCCGTGTTTGTATTCACCTGACAGCAGAGACCTCCTCTGGATGCTCACAGGGGCCCTTCACCTTTTCTGCTGCGATGGTGGGTCGCAAACTCCTGGGAGATCCTGGAGTCCCGCAGCAGATAGCAGCTCACCAAGAGGGTTATCAATACAGTCTGTGTGCCGCACTCAAGTGGTTGTGATATGAGAGGCGAGGGCCGAATCAGAGAGTTTTATAAACGCACAGGCAGCAAGGAATAAGCTGAATTTCTCCACAGCAGGCTACTGAGCTTTGGGAAATGAGTAAAGGAGGCTATGGGGAGAAACGCAGCTGCCGTTCCTCCATTGTCTCTCTCACTAACACGGAAAAAATCGTGCGCTGATCAGAAATACAGACACGGGAAGGGGTTGAGAAAGGAGTACATGTCTAGGGTAAATAGCTGAGCAGACTGTGAATGGATGTCCTGTCTCTTTGGTAGCCGTGCCAGTGACTGCATAACAGGTAATCCTCCTCCTGACTACACCTTGCAGAGCTGTGCACACCCCTGTTTGAGAACAGGCTGTTACATCTTAGGGTGATAGCAGGTAGATGAAAGATGTCATTAGTAAAGCTTGCTCTGCTCAGAAAGAAATGCAAACCAAGTCCCTGCCCCAGTTACTACAGGAAGTAGTAACTGTCATGCTAAAACTTAGTGCGGTCAGAGTTAGACTGTTTGTATAAGCATAATTTTCCCTTTTGGGTGTTTCCAGGTGGATAGAAAAGCTCAGCTGAAATGCTGCCTCTAGAAGAAAGTTGCAACTTTCTGCAGAAGAAAAAAACCCTCTTAGTTTTAACCACAAATGTGATTTTTTAAAGCAGTTCAGTTAAGTGGGTACAGAAGCCTGGGTGAACACTTACTTGTGTTGACTGCCCTGTTTTCTTTTTACCATCTTCCAATCTGAAGTAAAAAGAAGCCAGAATTAACTTCTGCTGAAATAAAAACAATTCTGAGACGGTTGTTTCCATTGGTTTGACTAAACCAGTTTTAAAGTCGTTCTGTGTAGACAGGCTGACCATGCCTGTGAATGAATGGCTGTTGCTAAACCTGTCTGACCTTCCCATCAATAAGGGTGAGACTGAGGGCTCAGGGGAAATGTGACACATGGTGCTCTCCTCTCCTTTGTACCTCGGGTCAAAAATTGCCTTGGGTACGATGTCAGCACCTACAGCCAGACCCGTAGTCCCCGCAGCTTCCAAGCAGTTAACACTCCATTGCTGCTTCAGTCCTAGGGGCTCCTCAGCATTACAGGTACCTCAGTTACAAAACTGATGCTTTCCTAGGTACCAAAAATTTATGCTCCTTTATGGAACCCCAGACATCTCAGTCTTGCTGTAACTGTAGCTTAGAGCCCTCGTCATATTGTTATGCTTGGAACAATAAAATCTTGCTATGGGCAAAAAGGATATGTAAAGCCAAGAATTTATTAGTGTAATTGAAATTTGAACAGTCTGATCAAAGTATTGTTATTAGTATATCAGTCCAGATTAATTCCTACAGGAGAGGAAAAAGAGAAAGGAAAGAAAGCAAGCAAAGCAAGCAAAGGAAGGAAGGAAGGAAGGAAGGAAGGAAGGAAGGAAGGAAAGAAGAGAGGGAATATTACTATACAGAAAAATTCTCAATAATACAGTTAAATTGTTGTGCACATTTCCTAGTATCTACCAATTTTCCTGGTGCTATGCTCACCCTTCCACTGCTCCTTTGGGTCCTAAGGTTGATGGCTTCATCCTAGTGTGTGCGGGGGATGTGGTGAGTCACCAATATCACCAGTCCTTCCTGGGGAGGAACAGGGTGTCAGTGTCACTGACAGCTGGTGACAGAACTCTTGTTCATCGCCTTGGGGTCTCCAGTGCCAAACTTGTGCCCCATCTCTTATCATCCCACACCTTCATCATCTTCACAGCATCTTGTACCCCCCACTCCCCAAGGCCTCCCTCCTGGCACACCAGACTTGTGTTTCTCTACACTGCTTCATTGTGTTAGAGTCCTAAGTATCTCATCCTGCACAAAAGAACTACTTGTTAGTATTAACTCAATAAAAACTGTGGTTGTACTATCCAAAGATAAACCATAGTCGGCTGGTCATTGGAAAGTCATTGTTACGGCTAAATCAAGAAGAAACAAAGACCCAAACAGGTCAAAAAATTCAGATAAAGTTAGTCTGAGAAGCCTCGGTCCTGAGGTCTTGTGGGGTTGGTAGAAAGCCCGTGGCTGTTACTAACGATGGCAACACCATATTACAAGGCTAGAGGGCTACAATCTTCTGCTGAGATGCATGCAGCAGACATCTTCCTGCCTTCCTGCAGGACCTGATGGAATATGTCTAAACTCTGGAGATACTAGTCGTTTGGGCGGAGCCCTACGCGAAAGGCAACTAGTCATGGAATAAGATCTTGGTCCTGGGAAATCAGTGGAGATCACCACAGATTGCAGAGAGATCAGGATTTTGAGCCTGGCTCCCTGTAAGTGTGTAATGGTATTTAGGCTTTATCCTGGATGTTACTTAATTTATTAATCCCCACCCCAAAATCTTAGGTAGATTGCCAGTTATACTGTAATAATTTTAGACGATTGAAAACATGAGTATGTCCCCAAATCTAGGCTGGCAGAACAATTATGAGATACCAGCTGTTTTCTAGGTTAGCTCTTAGCTGGATGTACCATCAAAGTATCCATGAATCTTCTGTGTTTCTGGTCAAACAGAACTGCTTATAGAGCTCCTCCCATGTCTAGTGATGCTTTCTTTGGTCATGAAGTTCATGAAAGTGACAAGCAGTTTGGGAACATTACCTGAATGTTTTGAAGAAGTTTGGAACATTTCTTTTTGGAGTTCGCTTCCCTAATATCAATATAGTTTTCACAGTATTCAGTATTTTAAAATAATATATTTCCTTAGGTTACAGTTTAAAAATGGATCATTCACTGTCTGCACTCGTGCATTTGAGAGGAGCTTTTCTATTATCATATTATGGAAATAAATTCACAGTGATAGAGAACTAATCAGTTGTGGGGTTTTTTTCCATGTTTGTTGTTTGCTTGTTTGTTTGCTTGCTTATTTGTTTAACCTACAGTGAATTCAGCTGTGGTAATCATTGCTGGTAAAGCTCGTATCAAGACCTCATCCACACGATCTGCCAATAGTGGACTTCTACCCTGTATTGATATATGCACTAGAGAATTGATTGCCTGCCTGGGTAGATAAGAACATGAATTGTTCTTCAGTGGGTGTAGTGCATTACTCTTGCCTGGCTAATGTGATCTCAGAATCCTTCTCAATAACACAATTCCACCAATCAAACCAGATGACAAAATATAAATTTTATGGAGTTGTAGCCCTCAATTCATAATCCTTTGTAAAAGACAAATATGGATGAGTGAAGTTTCCTGTAATGAAAAAAACATAAAATTTCACAGTCAGCCAAGGTTCTCTTTTTGATGCATTTCTTATTTTCATTCTTTTAGTTTTTCTACAGATTTAATTTCCTTTTTTCTGACAGTAATCTTGTGATTGTAGATCTAATTTTTCTGTTAGTTAGTAAAGACTAAGTCCCAGAACTAGTGAAGCTATTTAATGTAGTTAACACCTGGATGAGTTATGGCTTCAATGCAGCATTGGTTGTAGCTTCCTAATAGTCACGGGTTGTTCTTATGGTACAGGAATATCAAAGATTGAAAGGGAGGCTAGTAATAAGTAGTCAATAATTCTGTAAAAGTATTTAAAGAATAAATTGTGTTTATCCACATATTGTTACTAGCATTTTTTCTTTGTTACTAATTAGAAGTTGAAGGACGTAAAAAACTTCTGTTAATAAATCCATTTTTCTCATCATACTTGTATGTACATTGCTCCACTATAAAGTTATTTCTGACTCTACTTTCATAAGATGGGTCTATCTATTTGCATCCAGATCCTAAAATGTCAACACACCTTAAACCCCACAAAAATAGGGAGCTTCTTTATCCCAGCCACTAGAAGATTATTCAAGGTCAACATAAAAGTTTGTTTTCATATACTCAAACCAGTATTACTGCAACCCTGAACTCCCTATTGTAAACCTTAGTAGCATGCAGCCCACAAATCAGAAATTCTGTAAAAATAGCCCAACTACATCTTAGAGAAAATTTATTCTCCTTGGAAATTTTTTATGAAAATCAATCCAGGAATTTTTCAGATTCAACTGGCATCTGCTGCTCACTATAAATTTAACCTTCACAGAATATAATACACTCTGCATGGTATCTCATCCTATATGTACAATTGTTTGCTTGAAACCTTAGTAATGGAGAGTAATAATATACAATAATAGGAGGAGGTGAAGGAAAATGTTACAAATAATGAACAACTAGAACCCAGAAATAATGCTTGCAATTAATTTCTGTGTTTCTTTTTACTATATCTTCACAAAAAAAGAAAAATAAATCTCATCATTGGCAAGTAACCATATTATACCAGCATTATTGTTTTTTTAAAGATAAATCCTCATTGAAGTTAGTGGGGAGTTCTGCTGAAAGCCGAATGGAGCAATGTAGTCCGTGGAATGGGCTGGCTGAGGAGGAATATTGAGGTTTATACTGGCCATTTCACAGCACTTGTCTTTGCCTTCCAACGGCAATAAGGTTGCGAAGAAGCAGGGCTGTGAAAGATGTCCTTCCCAAAGGTGGTACGTGGCTCCACGCCAGACTTTGTGGGCAACTGCGTCTGGTTTGGAAATTGTTTCTCAGCCAAAGCAAGCTACAGCCTCAGGTTTGTAAAAGAAGTAAAATCTACACGTTGTCCATCAACGGCATCAAGAATTGTACCGACATGACCCAAATCCACTCCAAATGGACTAATTGCATTCATAAGAATATAGTGGTCAGTCAGCTGCGCATTATCAATCAGTCCTCATTGAGACGACTTTTTCTTTTTTTTCCTAAATCAAGACAATGTGTGTGAGTAACTTGGAACAGTTACCCTTTTTTTATCTCACCCTCCTCCCCCAGCTTCTGCAATGCCTTAAATTTATTAGGGTCTTTGCAACATTTTTTCTCTGAGGCATATTCTTTCTCCATTGATTCTCTTCGCGGCTGTCAAAACCAGGTTTAATTAATAATTTTCTAGAATACTTGCATGAAACTTGTGAAGTGACACAATGTCCTTTAGTCATTACAGAAAATTAACTGAAATTTACAAATCATGATATCTGTTCAGTGTTAAGTTATTTTGGGGAAAAGTATTAACCATGGCTGGCTTCAACACCCATGACACATGAATTCTGAAGTTTCCATAACAGTGAGACTGAAGAAGAAAAATAATAAAACAATATTGAAACAAAGTCTTTAGAAGATAAGAAGATGAAAATAGGAGAATAATTTCACCAGTTGAAATGTATTCTGCTTACATAAAATAAATGCAAATGCATACCCGGTCCTGAATAAACCCACTAATGTTTTTGTGTTGTATGCCAGTTTTATGAAATGCTTTTCTATTCCCTTTTCCTATTTGGGGAAAAGAAATAGTGCAGAGTGAACAAAATGTGCTGGTATGCCATAATAACACTTCAAGCAGATATACCAGAATTTCCCACGGAGGGCATTTGCAATGCAATAGTGGTATTCAAAATTCTGTACCAGTACCTCTGAATTCCCATTTCAACCACAGCTCATACTTACATGGAATATGGGACTGATGGTGAGAAAACAGTAAAACTGACAGTACACAAAGTTCTCTGTAGTGGTGAATAACCTGAATAGAAAGAGAACGCTACATTTACCATTCAGTTCTTTCATTTCTAGTAATTCATGGTGTTAGGAGAATACAATTTATTTTAAGAGTTTAACATTTTTTAAGTGAAATTTAAAAGGTCTGTAAAAGAAGATGGATAACATTCGCATACTCATTAATAAACCAAATATAAATTGCAACCCTCTCATCAGGAATAAAATTCTGAAGCAACTTTCCAGATCTGGTATCTACCCATTCTTTATTTTGTGCCATGTTGCCATCACATCATAGCATGTCATGGTTCTTGCTTATTTGAATGTCATTAATGTAAGTGGGCATTGCCTTTCTGGCCTTGCAATCAAAATAAAACTTGATGCCTTGTGACTAAAAGAAATACAGGTTCTCCCGATGATATCAGGGCACGCATTTTCACATAAATAGCTGGTTATTGCTTCTTCAATGTTTTGCTAAAGTCAGTTCAGTATATTAAAATAGCATACAATAATGATGTCCAAGACAGTTGAGAGATTATTTTTATAGATGCCAGCTGCCATGAAGAGGCTCCTGGCAGAGCGATGTCAGAATGAGAGGAGTCCTGCTCTGTTTGTGAGAAAGGGAGATGGAGGGCTGAGACGAGCCCAGGTGGCAAAACCAGAACGCCAGAGCTGGGGAGCAGGGAGCAACGGCAGGAGAGACATATGCAAGAAAGGAAGAGTACACAGCTCTGATGTGAAGTGACTGCGTTTTCAGCACAGCACCTACAGATGAGAACTCAGCATGAGGGGTTAAGCAAAAGCATGACGTATTTGTACAAGAAAACAAGCTGGTGAGCTCACAGCTGATTGTAATCAAGGGGTAAAACATGCCGGTTAAGAAAAAAGAAAGGAATATTCCCCAGCTAATATTTACATTACAGAAGTCTCTATCTCAGCAGGAGAACAGGAACCAAATATCTTAAGCAGGGAGCCTTCTTATCCTAGTCTACTAATTGCAAGGAGACCAGCAAAACTTATGTAGCTCTGAGAAAAAAAAATACATTTGATGAGAAGCTGAAGAAGCAATGTGTTAGGTTACATGATAAAAACTGCACAGCCACAAAAGAGCACGGAGAGACAATGACTGGCAGGGGGACCCCAAATAATCCCCTGTTGGGCTACTCCCAGGTCATCTCAAGAGAGTCATCAGCCCACCAAAGGCCCCTCTACACAAGCGCAGAGGAGCAGAGGGGCACAATGGCGGGCAGGAACCAGGCACGAATCTGGCTCATCTGCAGAGGTTATTGGAAGTCATAGTTCATGCACGGAAAGAGGAGCATTGAGAGCAGAGACAAAATGTCTGACATTCAAAGGCAAAATGGAGGAAATAAGTTGGTCTTGACATGGAGCAGAGAGGGGCTAGGAGCCATGAGGCATAGGTAGAAAGTTTTGGTGAGGTCGCTGATTAGTTGTATCCAGTTGATCTGGATTTGCAAAAGAAAGACTCTGCTGAACATGAAAGACAGCCATGCTTGAGCGTGTAGATATCATGCTGAGTATATTCTTAGAGAGCAATGATTTGTTGTGAGGAAAAACAATGTTTCTGTGCAGGAAAACTCCTCGCAAGATAAAGTTATAGGAAATGACATTAAAATGTAAATGAACAGATATTTATTACAGATGACAAATGAGTTCAGAGTCCAGTAAGGAAACAACAGTAATAGAGGGTTGACATCCAGGATTCAGATGGTAATTACTGACTGAAGGCAGAAAACAGGAGTTTAGAGGAATGCTTTTTGACCAACTTTTGCCACAGAAACTTCTCAGAAGTGAAGGACAACCCTAAAGCAGCAACTATGCATAGTTTCTGACTTACAAAGTTATTGGTTACTACCAGCCTTCCTTATAAAGATGCCCGTCCTCATGGCTTTCTGTGCATGTTTTGCCTACGTGATATTCAAATTTTCTTGTGTCTTGTAACAGAGAGAGCCATAAGCCTATCAGCTCGGTGCCCAGCAACAAGACCTTCCCTGGCTGAACAATGTAATACCAGCTTGGGGTTATCCGAGTGTGGAGGTATAGCCAGGTGGCTTATCAGAGACCTTGAACTTGGTACATGGTTAGAAAGACTGCTTGATGCTTTTATCACAGATGTTTCTTTGCTTGGAGTGTTCTTCCTGACTTGGCCTAAATTCTTATGAGCAAATTATTGTACATACTGATTCAAGTCAAGCAGCCTATTAATGGGAACCTGTTTACCTTCTATCTTTTCAAATACTTATTGCAAAAATATAATTTTTAAAAATGAGAAATATATAAACAAATTTGTTACTTGCTATTTGAATTTTATCACGTAGGACTTCTTCACCTCTTCAGTGTGGGGACCAGAACAAACAGGGAGGTGACAGAGAAGCAGGGAAGAGAGGTAATCTGTTGGAGGTAGGAAAAAATGTCCATCTATTAATGGTGAACTTAAGCAGTGTTTTGAAAAGTCTGCAAAGAAATTAGAGGTCCCTTCAAGTGACCTGGAGACATTGTCCCTGGTGCTGATTAAGGACAGTTATCTGTGTACAAGAATGGACTATCATAGTGCTGTCTTTACTCTGAAAGATACTCCTTTCATCATTCCTATGTCCTAGGATGCTAGAAAGAATTTTTTTTTGTCTTCCTCTTTATTTTCTTCTCTCCTTTTCACTTCTTTTGTTTCATCTTCATATTTTGCTCTTTGAATTTTTGCCTGTGTATATACATACACACACATAATTAATGCAAAATTATCTGTGAATCTATATGAAATAAAAATATAAAATACATTAATTGTGTGTGAATATACAAACATATAGGTGTATATACTGATCATATATATAATAAAATGTTCTCAAATTAATATATCATATGTTACATCATATCATATATGAATGAACAGGTAAAAATTTTCGAATTAATCTTTTCTAATACAAAATCCTGCAAGGTGGGATTTTGCATTTTGCAGAACTACCACTGCCTGAAATAGAGCAAAGTAGACAAGGGTGCAAATTAATACATTGGTGGGTAGTAAGTCATATTGATCATCTACACTGGATGAAAAATATAGCTAATATTTGTAAAGTTCAGGAAATTCTGTAACCTAGTTACCCTTTTCTCATTTTTCTAATTCATCTGTGAAACTCAAAAATGCAGGGTATGTAGGAAAAACCAGCTGACGAATATTGAAGAATGAGTTTAATGACTTTTGAAGAATGATAAAATTAGAAGTTGATGTGGACAGAATTTATGAGGAATTTGCACCTTCATATTTAAGACATAAATTCATCAGCAGACAAGAGCAGAAAAGAAAATCTAAGTCCTTTTGTGAGTATCTGCCAATTTGGCAGGTATCCTACTTCTGAGACATTAATTTCTGGCAATTCTTAGAAGCTATTTTCAATAAAGAGTATGTCATTAACCTGTTTCAGTATGTAAACTTTTATGATCAAGATGTTTTGAATTATTATATATTTATCAAAAAGCTCTACATTATTTAAAATTCTTTGCATGACAAAATAGAAGCAAACACTGAAGGAAATGTGATACTGCTGATTTAAAATCTGCCTGAACCCAACATAACTTTCTCCCAAACCCAAACATTCCCGAGGTTATCATGTCTCTCTTCTCCTGGATGTGCTCTCAGAAAAGCCTCTCTGCAGACCTGTTTCCCCACTCATGGTCAGACTGAGGTAAGGGCAGAAATAATTGCACTGGGTGGTGGTAAAGACATCTCAGAACATGTTAAATGAGTTTCCTATGGACTTTTGCTCACAGGTTTGCTGACCATTCAACCGTGCTTTGTTGTATCCCTGATACTGTAAGTCGCAGAGGAGGTCTCCCCGTGCTTTTCCTTGTTAGTTTTTCAGGAGGCAAAATCCAGGCAGCTGGTTCCTGTCCTGTGATCACACTGTTGGCTCTGTTTTTTCTCTTGTGTATCTATATGCTGTGCCAGCCAAAATTTACCTACTACTGCTTTCACACAGACCTCATAATCACTTCAACAACATATGCCAAATTTTATTGCATACCTTTTTCATGAAGCAATTTCTCTCCTCTTTCATCCAGTTCATACCTACCTGCCTACCACTGAACTTCAGAAACCAGCTTGCTTAGTCCTGGAGAGGGAAATGCACAGATCACTCGCAAACATCAAATAAATGTTTTGAACTTACCGAAAAGAGGCAAGCATATAGGCATATTTTTGATCACATTTGGAGAACTTGAGTTTAGATGCTGATCATTAGATTATCAGTAGTTCAAACAACAGAAATAAAGATCAGCTCTTTAATAAGTCCTCTAATTTATTTTAATGGCTGCTTTTTACCAAATCTAAATTTAGAATTTCACCAGGTGTGACTGAGTGTTGCTATTAATTGAAGATTTCTTTTTCATACTCTTACAGGAAATGTGTTCTTCACATTTTACAATGACATTAACTGATAAGTCTTTTGCAGTTAACATGCAATGACTGTTGGCTATTTATAGAGTGATCTTTTTTTTAAAGCAATATGTTTCACCTGTGATTTCATTTCTGAATCATAGACTTTCAAAACCAAGTTTTCATTTTTATTTGAAAAAAAAAAAATCTAGCATCTTTAAAATAAGTTTTCTGTCATTTTCTCTGCTTTTTTCCCCTGCATTTGATACCTCTAGTTATGTAAGCAACTTGTTTTGCTTGACACTAGTCATCTTAATGCTCATAACATGCAATAGGGAAGAATTACTAAAAACTGAAGATGGTCCCAAATTTGAACTTAGAACTCTCAGATCCAAATCCAAATCCTTTTCCAAAACATCACGGCATTCAGCTTTGAGGAGTCGTAAAGTTCAACTCGAAGATCAAGAACACAGGGTAGTAAGATTGCATTGCTGACTTGTGGATAGAAACCAGGCTCTGAAGAGCTGTAGTTTCTCTACATGTTCAAGGCAGTTAGGTGACAGATACTTCTCCAGAGCAGACATCCATGCTCTGTCAGAAGGAAAGACTTCTCGGTGTGCCCCGTGGGACTGCAGGAAAGGGCAAGCAGGAGGTCCAGACCCATTCCTGGGACTGTCCAACATCCACACATCACAGTGTCCGTACATGCCTGTTGCTGGGACCGTCCAATATCCACAGACCAAAGTGACTGTACATGTCTTGAGACCCCATGGGAAGTGCAGCGGGTGCAGGAATACCCAAGTAGTTGGTACTGAATGACCAGTTGTAGTTAGTTGTGTTTCCGCTCACCTGTTAAAGCTATGTGCGTACTTGGGAGTGGTGTGGCGTAAGAACTTAATTTCCCATCAAGGATTCTTTCCGGGCACATAGTTTTAGACCCAAAGCCAGCCTGTGATTTACAAAAAGACCATCACCAATAGCTCCGTGCATGACAAGGTAGCCCCTCTGTCCAAAGCCCTTTGCTAGAACTGCTTGGTGATGTTCTCTCTGCAGCTGGCAAGGAGGAACTCATACCTATCCTCGTGCCATTGCAACCAAGAAAGGTGTAAACGGATGCAAGCTTTGTTCACTGGTGTAGGTACCTCCTGTTTTGGAGGGCAGAACGCCTTTCGCCTTGCATGCCCAGCAGAGAGGAGGACGTCCTGAGGTGCTCAGCCTCGTGTCTCATTCGAGCAATGAAACACGTGCCACTGTAGTGCTGATGGGAATATAATTGCTTACGTGACAGAAGATCGTCAAGATATGAGATGTGCTGTATCTACTGAGGCTGTGTTGAGGTTAGAAGTGTTGACATACCAATAAAAGCTTCATGTAAAAATGTTTAGGTAGTATAAAAGACATTGATGAAAAATCTAAGGAAGGACTAGATGTCACAACGGTTAATCCTCCTCTCTAGTATCTGACCTCTGTAAGGCTGGAAGTAAAATAAGTTAAATGAACTCTGCATAATTCCTTGTGGTTATCTGTCACGAAACCACCTCATGATTCAGCACCCATGTCAGCCCGTTTGGGGGAGGCCCTGCTGAGAGAGCAGAGGGCTGTGCCGGACCAGGACCAAGGCATAACCCACTGGCGACCGTGTGAGAGAGGACATTCACGCTGTACCTGCCTACACTTTGTCTTTTTTCCCTGCTGATGTAGTTGGCTCCAGATTCTGGGTGTTTGAGGACACAGGCATTTGCCACGCTCCAACTTTGAGGGAGAATTTTTCAATTTTTGACAATCGCATTGCAGAGGAAAGGGTGTATTATAATTATCAATATCAATAGTAATAAAAGTTTATTAAAGGTCATTAAAATGAAAGGGGATGGCTATAGATCCCATCACTCTGAATTGACTCCCTCCTCTTGTGTTAATTAGAAAACTCAGATAATGGTTCTATGGGGGAGTGCAGGGGAAATTTAATTACGAAAGTTTAATGGGCCACTATCTACTTCCTGCCAGATTAAAAACTGATGATTTACACTATTTTAGATACTACTTGTGGGCTCGCTAACAAAATATGTTGCCGAACAAAGAGTAATGCAAGACTTCACCCAGAATATTTTGCTCATTTTTAAAACAAAGATGAGATAAGGCAGACCTGAAAACCAAACAGCTGCGACAGAGCTGTTGCCACCAAAACCTGAAAGGAGCAATGAGCAGTGTTCGTTAGTTTCTTCACTTTATTATTTACTATGACCAAATGAAGAATATATTTGCATTAGCAGAAATGCCTATCCCCTCAAAATGGGGAAGGAAAA
>VXBL01007437.1:1414083-1439083 GCA_013400195.1 Aramus guarauna
GAAGGTGTTTGAACAGCACTGTTCTTCATATTCTTCAAAGACCTTAAGCCACCTGGGTGTACACGGGTTGGGAAATACTCATTTTTCTTGATCTTTTCCACAGAAACAGGGTTTGTCTACCTGCTCTGCAGTTTGAACGTCTCATTGTACCCATCCATGTAGCACAGAAAAATCTGTTTATGCAAGGAATATCAGTTAAAGCTATATACATTTGCATCAACATAGAAGCCAGCCTTTACTGAGCATAATAGCCATCTGTGTTTTGAAGGTGCATCTGAATTTGTAAATAGTGTAAAAAAAAAAAAAAAAAAAAGACAGGGCACTAAGGATGTCTAGACTTCACTTGTCTAGACTTCAAATATGTAATACTGAATAGATATCAAAATTGAGCGGACATCTTCAGAAACATAATTGAGAAGAGCACGCAGGGGAACATTCGCATGCCTTTTCTTTTATTTGCAGTGAATGATTCACAGCTAAGCTCTGTAAAGTATTAGTCAGTTCACATCACTGTAACCACCAAACCTCAGGAAAAAAAACCCTTACTCTTTGAGAAGTTACTTACTTTATTAAGACAGCTGTTACAGCTATAGGACTTCATTCCAGTGGTAATTTATATAAAGAAAGACAGAGAAAGAAAGAAAAAATATGTAAGTTGATTTCAAGAGTGCGGGGTTTTTTTTTATTATTGCAATCCTTTATTTGATTAAGATAGCACCATAATTAGCCTCAATGCACTAATAAGCTGGGTTTTTTTCCAGACACTTAATAAGGACCATTCATTCTCCCAGGGGATTGCAACCTGAAATCTTGCTGAAAGACTGGTGCTACAACAGAGGACAAAGAGAAAAGAAAAGAGGTGAATTAACTGGGAAAAATGCCAGTTACTGTCTTGATCACATGAGTGACCATATGCTAAATGACACGGTAAAATGAATGGATGCACAGTGTGTTCATTTAGTTGCTTTCTTTTCCCTTTTCTTTCTTGTTTGATTGTACACGATGTAATTGTTCCACATGGCAGAGTGTCCACTGTTTCTTTACCGTGTCCACTACTGTGAGAATAACTGGAATGTGATCCAGTCTTTGAGTGGCACTTATTTTACTGAAATGAGGGACTGAAGGCCCTACCCAAGTGATACAGCCCTATGAATTTAAGGCTTCAGCACTCTGAAGCGTTACGGGCCAGAGCCTCCACTCGAGCAATTGGTGAAGCTACTTTAACATCAATAAAACTCTTCAAACATATGTATGCTAGCAAGGCATCTCACACCTTTATGCTGATGGATTTGCTTACTTGGGGTTGGCTGAAAAGAGAAGCCAGCGATCTTTTCTTGGCAATTCCTGAAAAGCCAGACACTTCCTTGAGCTTAAATGTGGATCTGGCAACCTTTATGCTCTGCGTTGTGTCGGATCTTGGGATGTGGGTCTGATCCTGCAAGATGGTGAAGAGGACTCGTGTACTGCCCAGCGTGTCGGGCTCCTCCTGCCAAGTCCGCACACAGATGTTACACGTATTTCCAGCTGGGAATTCAAGTGGAGAGTTCCAAGCAGAGAGCTTGGCAATCAAACGCTAAAGTGTTAAGATGCAGACCCTGTACTCTCTTTAGCAGAAGAAATCCAGAAGTCTGGATCTAATACCAAAAATGGAAAAAATACCAAACTGTGGCTACATGCCAGTTTTATTGGTATACTCATAAAGATGTTTATCCACTTATCTCAGTATTTCCAGGAGTCTCTGTAGTCCCCTATACTTCGTCTATTGATGCGCTTTTTTCACATAAATAATAATGCCAAATAGTTATCAAAATAAGATTCAGATGTTCGATTTTTCAGCTGGTTCTATGACAGATGGCAAAAGAAGGGATGAATGCACAGATAAATATAAATATAAGGAATGAATATGAATCTGCTCTGCGTTCCCGGAGAGAAAGTAGTTAAAGAAGATGAGTCTTGCATAATTCCAGACTATTTAAACTGAAAACTCTATACGGGAGCAACTGCTTTTTGTTATGTGTTTGTTAAGTCCAACCACCAGAGGATTGCCAGCAGGGATTGCAGTATTAATCATGAAAGTGAGGGTTTCTTACAAGTCAAACCACAGGAATTATTTTTTTTTTAACTGCATATTGATTTTGAACAAACAAGTTACCTAGACAATTAAACAAGTTAAACAAAAATTATATTGTTTCAGGCAATTATCCGCATGTGTGCTGACCTCATTTGGGGAAATAAAGCATTTCACATTTTATTACCCTGAGTGTCAATGAAGAAATATTCAGGTGATATCTCATTAATGGTTTCATTTTCCCAAACATTCCACAAAGTCACTGCAATACAATGCCAAGTCAATCTAGCCATTTGATCTTATATAACCTTCAGGCAACATTAATAAAATTCTGACTCAGATATGCCCTCTGTCAGTCTCTTTTTCGGCATACAGGTGCTTAAACGTCCTTTACATCCTACTGAATGGGACTTACGTTTAAATTTAAGCACAAATGTCAATACTTTCCTGGACAGAGATGCTTGCTGGAATGAAGGCCTCTGCATCAGAATAAACATAGTCGTTGATAAGAGTGTACACAGAGAATTTTGATTCGGGTTTACACAACCTGTGGTATCATGAGGTTAGAAAATCAAATTGCTAGAGCAATTTAGCATATTCTTGTACCACCAGCTGTGTTCTACTGTTTGCACAATTTCCTTCTTTTTAAGAGACTCAACATGCATTATAAGGTATTTCCAAAGATTTTCAAACATTTCGTTCAAGATTTGAGTTTTGTCAGTGAAGGAAAGAGAAAAAGAGCTTTCACAATTCTCTAGCAATTCTCTAGCAAAGGCATTTAGGACTCCCAGAGGAAGACTGGAAAAATCTATCAGCTATTGTAGAAAGTGCATTACAGTGGAAGGAGCTTAGCATGAAACACATGCAATCAATGATGGGATACTTGAACTTTGCTTGTACAGTTATCTCCTTAGGGAAGGCATTCTGTAGGTGTTGAACTGCTTTTTCCGAGATCAAGAAGCCACAGAAATAAATGAAAGTGATATCATTTTTTTTTTTTTTTTTTAAAGCCTTGGCTGAGTGTGGAGGAGTGTGGCAGACTGTTCCTGAATGCTGTGATTTAGTCACCAGGGCAGCTGCGATGGCTCAGTCACTGGACGTGGGCCTGTTACCAGATCTTAGGCAGGTAAAAGTTGATGTGGGAACTGGGAACTTTCAAAGTGTGATGTTCCCTCTTTTTCAGGTACCCCATTTTGTTTTGGCATGTTCCTTTGAGTCATTTGTGCAATGGGGAAAGTGCCACTGATAATAGTCTACATTGAATTAATTTTCCAGCTCCCACTGCACAGCTCCCATGGATCCTCCTCACTCCCACTAGCAATGCCTGTGTCCTGCTCCAGCTGTTTCTGTGATTTTTCCAAAAACAAGGGCAGGAAACCAGGGCTGCCTTAGCTGAGCACCTTGCCAAAGGGCTACCGAATTACACTGCACCTTCATTGCTTTTTCTCTGTCCTGATGAATCTTGTAGTCTTGACTGTACAGTGTCTCCCCTTCCAGAGAAAAGGGGAGGGTTACACAACAGATTCACGCTTAGAGAATTCTCCTAGGAGTAGAAGATAATGTTTTTTTTATCTATTTGTGTATGCTTTTTGGATTGGTGACATAACATTGCCCAAAATCCATTAAAATAAACAAAAGACCAACCATGATATTGTAATCAGATTTTTCTTTTTTTAGTGTTTGGCAGAGGGAAGGCCAGACTTGCAGACTCCACAGTCTTTAAAATACCAACTATTTTAAAATAACTTATTAAAATGATCCTTTCACATATTGGTCGAAGACTAATAAGTTCTATTCTGAACTTGACTGGACATAGTGCACTTTGTGTCTCATCTTGTTAAAATTCTTGGAGAGGTGACAAGAACAAGCAGGTTAGTGTCTTGGTTCAGAAGACATCTCAGGGAAGGCTGCTCATCCAGAGACTCCAATGCGGATGCGTGAGGGGAAGTCAGATCATCAGTCTTCAGCCTCCTCCTGAACACAGAAGAAAAGTAGACCAGACCTGATGGCTGTTAACTTACTAGAGCCCAGAAAAGATGGAGAGTTGCAAAGTTCGTGAATACATCTTTTGATTAAATTTTGATGTAATAATTTACTTTTTGTTAACTATCTTTCATTTACAGGGAGACCTCTTAACCACTTTGAACTTCCTAGTTTGAGACAGGTCCAGCTTTCAGCATAGACCATAAAGGCAGCTATGCAGGGTAGCAGACTAATGGGACAAGAAATCACGGCTACATGCAGTCCTAAAGGCTCCTGTAGCAAGACCCCACCTTTCCTGGCACTGGCAGAACAGCTCCCCAGGCTAGTTCCCTCCATAGCTTCTCAGCATCTCCTTCACCCCAGCAAGGAGTCCCACGCTTCCCCAAGCTGCAGGAGAAGCTGTTCCTGCCTTGGCCACACCAGAAGGGAAGGGGAGGGAGGAGTGGGGAAGGAAAGGAGACAGATCAGGTGCTTGCTATCCCAAACTCTTCTTCTGGCCAGCAGTGTCGCATTGGTCTCGTGCTCAGCGCTGATGGAGAGGCAGAGACTGGCAGCCCATCCTGCTGTGCAAGCACTGAGTTGTTTGACTGCGTACAGTAATAAACAGGGCTGAGAAGTTGCCCAGTTTCAGTGCTGGAAGACACCAGGAAGAAGGCAGTGCCTGGGAGACTCACTTAGCTGCTGCCACAAAATAGCCTTTGCCTAACTTGCTGGAGAAGTCTTAGCCCTGTTGTGAGCTGTGAATTTTTGTGCTGCGTCTGTTTGTGTGGAGGTGGGTGTGAGCACCAGTCAAACATTCAGGAAGAAAACCTTAGTGAGACAGTTCAAATTACATGGTATCTTGGAAAAGGGGCCCTGCCTTTGGTGAGTGACCTGAAACTTTCTTCTGTACCTTCTGGTCAATGGGGGACTCTTCTGCTAGACAGCACTATTAACATCTCTATCTGTAACTCTGCTGGAGACAGATCCTGAGAGACAAGGGTTCGCTCATCCATGAAGAGGAAGAGCAAGCGTTCAATGAGAAAACTATACCTGGTGCTGAGGACATGAATAAGATGTTAGATGATGATTTTGTTTTCAATATTAAGATATTCTGTAATTGGTACATGTAACAAACAAACAGCTGCCTTCTTAATATCCTCTTCAGGATGTATTAGGGAGTCTGCTAAAGATTGTATTAGGATTGATTATTTTAGTATTAACAGGATGATTTAACATACTTTGTGATCTCATATGCTTCTCAGTACTGTGTCTAACTTGTTGATTTGATCCAGCCTGACAGCTGAATTGCTCTTTTCATAGGTTAGTAATTATGACTTTGGTGACATAGAGTTTTCAATGTTATTTTTGTTTAAGTAGCTTAATAAAAGGAATAAAATCAGAGCCGAGCATATTTTTTCAATAAGTAAAATGGGTCTCAGACCTCTGATGACCTGGGTGTAGATCAGCCAATCAGCCTAAAAGCTCCCCCCAACAAGCCCTTTGTTGTCTCACAGGAAAAGTATGTGAACTGGAAATTTACTTGAAACCACCACAATAAATGTTTGTTCAGGGAAAATTAAAAGAGGTGAAGCAAGAAGCCTGACATGACTTCAGTTTTGAGGAAAAACCTGTTTGTGTCTAATACATTGCAGAAATTGCTCAAGAACATTTTGTCCTTGTGTAAGGATTGCCCTGTAATGCTGCTAATGTCCTTAGGTTGAGACCTTGGGTTATCGGCTGTGTATGTGCCGATCATGCAAGTTAAAACTGATTTTTTTGAAATGTAGTTTTTATCTTTGTGAGTTCATGACACTTGTTCCTTGAAGCCAGATCTTCCTCCTTCCCCTGCATTTTCTTTTCTTTTCTTTCTCCTTTAATCCTGACTTGCTTCCACTGTGGGCTGAACGTGCTTCCCAATGGCAGTGAAACCTCCAGATGGCACATTACCAACTTCTCATAAATTAGAACCGGAGAGATGCGCAAGGCATTGGAATTCTTTGAGGTTTAGGTTTATAGGGATTACAATAAATTCAGTCAGATGGGGAGGGTCATTATGTACAGGTGGAATGCAGATAAGATAGCGCTGCTTTTATTTCTTTCTTAAAATTGCCATGAGATAACCTCCTGATGGCCGCAGAAAGTGTTCTGTACTTGGAGGTCCCTGTGATTTCACATATGCAGATCCTGTAAGAAAGGGAATCCACAGCCAGACCCGAAAAGGAAGCTATACTCGTAACTGGAGCCCAGATCTGCAGTACTTTCATGCATCGTACAAGGCATGCAAGCCTTGACTGTTCACACTCTGCCAAATAACGGCCTCAAAGCCAGGTCAGGGCAGACGGCAACTGTAGTGAAATATGATAAAAGCTTTCCCTAAACAAGGGCTGCAGAACAAGAGCCATTCATTTCAGGCAGAACAGCATATTCGTGCCACACTACAGACTCCTTGCCATTGGCAGGCTCGGAATCAGCCTGCCTGATTACAAATTTGCTCCAGTTAAGAGACAATTAAAGAAAAGCAATGCCATGGAAAATGTTGGATGAAATAAAACACTCTGTTCTGAGGAAAAACAGAAGACTAAAGAAGGTGTTCTTTGTATTTCTTCTTAACCTGCCACTTTGTTTCACCAAGGGTCAGACCATCTTTCCTCCTAATCACCTGGTTAGGCCCCCAAATGTATCCTTGTTAAGTGAAATTCTTTGCTAATACTATCCTGATTAATTAAGAAGCAGTCTTTCCCATTCACTGTCATCAGTGACCTATCATTCAGTGTCACTATCCTTCACTGTCATTAAGTAGAGTATGCATATACTGTAATAGGTAAGATGATTTCGGAGACAACTATTGATCCTTTCCCAGTGGTCTATTGCTAGTTAATGAGCATTAGTTTCTTTAATGATGTTTAATGTTGGTGAGTTATTTTTAAGTGATACATGGCCTGACCCTGGAAAGTGCTGAACGCCCTTAACTCCTATTGACTTCAGCAAGAGTTGAGGGCACTCATGAGATCAGCCCATAGGTCTTGTGTCTGAAACGGTGGCAAAAGCTTCTCTCTGCATTCAGGCAGGGGTGAGCAACGCTCTGCAGCCAGAGAATATAGCAGGTTGTCATAGAAGGAGTTTTAAAGTCTTGTTTTCCTTTCTGTCATTGAAATGGCCAGCTCTTGAGAGAAGGGGTGATTTCTACATGGGACAGACACCACTATTCTGCCAGCTCTTGTATTCGTCTTATTTTCTTCCCATACCTGTCACTGTCCTCTAGCTCTTCCTTCAGTATGAACAGGCATGTCTCAAACTCATCCCCTCCACCCTGCTTGCCTTCCCGCATTCCCTTTACTTCCAAATTAACGGGACAGGCGGTCTGTCACCACTACCTTAAGTTACTCCAACTCTTCTGAATGTCTTCCAGCTGGCTTTCATTTCTACGCTCTGCTAGAACTGCCTTGGTTACCAAAAGCTGCCTCTTGGCAAAATCTCAAAGCTGAAGTTTCTTCTCCTCCTCTTTGACCTTATCATTTTTTGTGTGTGAATATGATACTGTTCTGCTCAGTATATTGTTCTCCCCGTGTCTTCTCCACTGCCTCTTCTATTTGCACTGCTATTCATTACTTTATCATCCCTTTGGTGTGCATTGCCCCTCTCTTTCCCAACCCTCTGTCCACAGCGCTCCATCCTGTGACCCCCTCTTCAAACAATCAACATTTAAAAAAATGTAGGACAAAAAATATTTGCTCTCACTATTTGCATGTACAGTTTGCTCCCATATTATTTGGCTAATATGTGCAACCCTCGTGGCACCTCAGATTCAGTCCTAGGTGATTTTCCATTTTTCTCTTACGCATAAGAGATAATGCGCTTAAATCCTTACACATGACAACAGTACAGGATTAGGAAAAGGAATATATTTGACTAGAGAGAATAGAATTTGTTTCCCAAAGATGTGGGCAACACTGAGTTCTGTCAGTGGGAAATACTGTAATGTTCTGCATGGAGGCATAAGAATTACTTTGGTCCTTTTTTTGAAATTATTTTCATTATTTTTTCATTTTTTTTTAAGTATTGCACAGTGCAAATTATCGTAATTCTACCAACTGCTAGAAAATGTATTGAAGAAATAGTGCAATCTGAACAGCTGATAACTTTCATAGAAATTCTAAGATAGAGTAGGTGCACTTTGATGTGTGTGCCCAGCAGTTGAATTTATCAGTTTGGTGGGTAACTTCTTATACAGGAGAACGAAGAGAAAATACATCCTTGGCAGGCCTGTCTTGAAGAGTAAGTATCAGAGACTGCTCATGTTAGAATTAATCCCCGGAGAAGGAGATCAATGTGCAGATGATGCAATTGTAATAAGAAGATAAGTTGTGCAGATACATATCTTTGTCCTGTGCAAGCATAATTTATTGCATGGACATTGTCTGTATACCGGAAGGGGGTGGGGAAATGCAACTCTGCAAGGTGGGAGTAAATTTAGAGACTCTTTTTCTTCACCTGTATACAACAGGCTGGTTTTTGCCCTTTATCTGACCAAATCACTAATTTGAATTTTATTTTTTTTTCATTTAGCAAATGAATAAATGTGAAAGTAGAACTGAATCAAAACCTAAAAAAAAAAAAAGAAGAACCCATTGGTATTTTTCCTGTGCTCACAAACACTTTTACCTTCTGGTCGGCAGAATTACCCAGGGTGCTCCGTCGGCCCCGCAGCATCCCGTTTCGGCTTGCCGTGCCGTGCTGGGCGGGTGCCCCGGCGTGCTCCCAGCGAGACCGGGTCTCGCTCTGGGGGGCTGCACCCTCGCCCATCGCTGGTTTGTTAAAAAACCCCGGGAAGTGCTCCGCTCCCAGCTCGTGTTGTTCTCACCAGCAATGACAGCCCTCCAGGTGGAAACGTCCCTCGCGGGGCTGATGAGTGACCTCGCTGACGCCGAGGAGGACCGCGGTAGCTGGACAGTGTCGCTTATTTTGGATCCCGGTCGCTCGCTTTACCTCCGGGTGCCACTGAGGGGGGGTTATGCTAGAGAAAGGGTTAACTGGGATTCTCTATAATGTGTTCCCATTTTCTTTCCCTCCCTTCAGCTCCTTCACAAAATGTTAATCTAATTGTGATAGTATCACTTTGATGACAATATGACAAGACAGACAAATTTGATTTTATTCTCCACAGAGCAAAGCATATGCTGCTTGGGAGACTTTGACAGAGAGAAGGACATAAAACAAATGGAGTTCATGAATATACAATTTTTATTGTACACAGTAGTGACATCCAAACTTCAGAGAATAGGTGGGTGAGACTTATGCTTTACTATTGAGATTAATGGGTACGTAAAAAAGTGCCAACAGAGAGTACTACAGTTTATGTTAAAAATGTCGACGTGGATAAGAATAATTTTCTTCTCAAGATGAATGATGCATTTAATGGCTGTGAGACATTCATGCCCAGTAGCAGTTCCTCAAAAGTAATTTTTTGTTGTTATTGTAAATTATATAATCTTAACTGCAATTATAGCCCTGTTTAGGTAAAGGTCAAGTTAGTACAGTGGATGGTTATAAACTAAGAGGGAAATTGGTAAATTTATTCCCTTGATGAAAGCTTATGAATGATTTTAAGCAAGATAATTTTTTTGTAACTCTATTTCTACTTTAATGTAATATAGCAAGTAAAGACAGCACACATTAACAAAGGGTAAATTAGATTTGTCTAAGTAAACATGTATCTGCAATAGGAGTAGTGTTGCTGTAGTAAGGACAGTCTGAAGGTTAAGCGCTCCATGTAAATGGTATAGATTCATTTTCGTGGAAAGCAAAAGGAGGGACACCCTCTGAAAAATTGCCTTTGATGGAATGCAATCTGTGCTCTCCTGAGCAGCACATGAATACTCTGCAACACAGGAAACTCTACCCACCTCTCAGTCCTAAGAAATTGGGTAGAGTCCTTTTGGTTTCAAAAGCTTGCCCTTAAACAATGCAATCTTCTTTGCAGCCCCTTCAGACTGATCAGATTTGTTTTGTTAATACAGAGGCTAAAAAAACGCCCACAACCCAAAACAAAGAGGGAGAAGGTGCTACGTGTGCTAATAAAGGGTGTTTGCTAAACCAGGGCCTGATACGAATTTTAGTGCTCGCTTTTTCATGCTTTAACGTAAAACCTGGATGAGAACAGTTGAAGTCTGGGGAAGCTGTTCAAAAAACAAGCAGGCAGCTTTCTCCCGTCATCGGCATGCTTTTGACGGTTTTGCTCTGAAAAGCCTGCATTAGGCCATTTCTCTTTTTTTCACAGTATTTAAGTGAAGCAAAAGCATCATTACACATAGTTGCCGTTCTTCCTCTGAGAACTTTTACCTACGTGAGCTGCCGCTTCTCAGTTTATCAAGCTGCTTTAAGCACGACTCAGGGCCTTCTTCACTCCATCAGACCACAGAGATGTTATCTTGTCCCATTCGTTTCTCTTCTGACGATGTATGTATTAGGAAATTAGGGGGGGGGGAAATCCTCTTTCTGTTCCTCTTACACGCCAGAGACCTTCAACTAATTTACATACAAATATATGTAATACATATTCTAATAACAAAATAAACACAGTGCTACGTGTTGCTTTGTTTGGTTTTTGTTTTTGTTTTTGTTTTTGTTTTTGTTTTTGTTTTTCTTCTTTGACAGATAAACAGCAATGGCTTGTTACTTGAGTTTGCCACCAATTAAAATGCACATTGGATCAGCTCTGGCCTGTCACCTGCCATTATTGGGAAAAGTTGGCTGTGGGCCACGTTTTAGATGAGCGGGATTTTTTTTTTTTTTTTAACTCGGCCGTAGTGCTTCTCATCTCTGCTCTGTAAACTCCGCCTGGTAATTTAGATACTGGGCAGTTATTGCATCTGCTTTCTGGGGAGTTGCCTCACCTAAGGCTCTCAGGGATACCCAGCCATTTTTGTTATGTGCATTTTAATTGTGGCAAGGGGAAAAGTCTTCCTAATCCGTCCTGTGTACAAAGGTATTATTTGAACTGGTCTGAACCCAGTACACCAACTTGGGGTCATGATTTGCTCAGATATATATTGATTTTCAGAACTTCTGTTACACTTCTGTGTCACCCTCCCTACCTTTGTATCTTTCTAATCTTGACAGTAGAAGTAAAACAGCAACATAAAGAGAGATGTGAACTCATCAGCAGCAACAGGGAGTTATTACTCATTTTAAATGTGAACTCGAACAAGTCCAAAAGAGCATAATTCTGCTGAATAACAAATATGAAGCATTATTAATATCTGGACATGAATATCAACTATTGCTCCAGGTCTGAAACGAAGATGAAATCCAACAGGGGAAAGAAAAAAATCAAAACATGACTCATTTAAAACCTCGCTTTCTTGAATTACCTGCTACAAGGCTGTGCAAAACAGTAAGACCGGAGCCTGGTTATGGTTACTGATATTTAACAAAATGAAGTATGAAATGGATTGACTCAGAACTCAGTGAGAAATCCAATTTGCAACTTAGTAAAATGCTCAGATGAAATTTTCTGAAGTGTTCAGGTTTTGTGTCCTCTTTTATGAACGAGGGTTCAACTTAAAACATGCTGAGGACCCACAGCACTTGCTAATGTCACCTCTTTGACACTTGTTTTGTGCCGAGGTAAACAGCAATAAGAGAGAAGGCAGTAGAAAATAAGGTCCATCGTCATTGCTCATTATTTGTAATTTGTGGAGTGTGACAGTGTGTTCAGCAGTATGCCCAGCAGGAATAGAGGCAGTCTTTGCCTCCAACAGCTTGTGGTCTGACATACAGATACAGATAAGACTGAATGTAAAACATTTAGCGAAAGATTTAGAATGGTATTTTTTAAATTTTTATTAAACTCCTTATTGTCAAATTTGGGAAAGGCATGGCTACTGGAAGGATACAGACGTGTAAAATCCTGATATCGGCTGTTATCTGTTTAGGAGGGACTAGAATGATTAGGATTTGCTGTGGAGAAACACAGAACTGAAGAAAAACATATAAAATCAAAGGCAAAAGGTAGACTTGAAAACACACAGGTGGGCTCATATTAAGCTGACATTTTTGGTGACATGAGGTGAGCAAAAAGATTCAGTAGAGACAAGATCCAGTAAGTAGACCTGTGCGGAGTGAGGCAGAGTTTTGAAAATAAGGCATGGTCAGAAGTTAATATGGGATGAGGACTGAGGAATGAGGACTGAGGAATGAGGACTTTTGAACAGAAAGGGGTGTGAACCTGGTGACTTTAATCATTTCATGGAGCCTCGGCAAGACACTATATATAATAAATCTTTTTTTTCATGGTGCTGCTTTTTCTCAGTTTACATGCTATATGGTCTATCGTTGTAACTATTTTTAGAAAAGAACCACAAAACCAGCATTAATGTATACTTCTTTTTCACTAGAGTCAGTTATGAATGTGTTTTTCCTGAAGATTGCACATTTAATGACAACAAAATCCAGCACTGTAAAGATTGCACTCAGAGCTTTGTTGCTTCTTGTGAACTTTGGCACATGCATATGCACAACAAGCGGTGAAAATCAGCTGGAAGCGTGAGCAACCTTTGCTCAGTCTAGAAAATAAAAAGCACCATAAATATGGGGGCAGTGTGCGATAGTTCACTGCTTCGAGCTAGCTCAGCCTGGGGATAGCGCTAATTTACATTCTTAACACTTACATGGGGTTTTACTGTACTTCAGTGTTAATAAAAGTGGCTAATTAACTGAAACACCCCCAATATTGATGGTATACTGTAAATGTCAGCTCTGAAATACACAGCACGTTCTTAAAGCAACACATTCCTGCAAGTGCTGGCAGCCCCTGGAGCCGATTCCCTTTTGCGCGGATTTGTTCCGGGGGAGCACACCATTGTGTTCGGCTCCGAGGCTGCAGGTCTCCCTCTTCCTCCGCTGATCACAATAAAATTTCCGTGGGAAAATTTGCAGAAGGCCGGCATAACTCATTGTTTCACTCGCATAGTAATTAACAACTCAAGCAGCGGTAAGGCAGCCGCCTATTCCTCTTGGCTGAATGTTAAGCTTGACCTACCCTCCCCTCTCCCCTCAGTGCACAACTCCTCTCATCTTCCAAAATTATGTGAGAAATGATTTTTCATGCTATTTGCATGTTTTAGAGCATCCATCATTATCATGTGCACTGACAGCTTTATACTTCAGCTGTGACAGAGCTTGAAAAACGCCGGTCCTATCAATCAACATATTGTAGCTTTCCAAAATGAGATCTTCTGCAGCTGACATTTTCTTTTGCTTTTTCTTTTATTCTCTTTTCTTCGGCAACAATCTATGGCTTGCTTTTGCTTTTCATTTAATTGCACGATGTCTATAGATTTTATAACACTACATTAGAATGAAATACTTCTGACCCGCTTCAGATTATTTGATTGAATTACTTTGCCATAAATCTTATCTATTTTCATCACAAATACTGACCTCAAAGTTATTTTAGTAACTCTCCTATTTCCACTGCGCTCAGCTTCACCTGCCCACGTTATTTATGCACATTAGTTTCACTCTCACCTCTCAGTCCAAGGTAATAAAATAGAGTTTCCCTAAATTTCACAAATACTTGATTCCAGTTAATAATTCTAAGTGGAAGTAACGTTAAACTCGAGGAATCCATACCCAATATGTGACTATTTCCTAAAGCTGCTTTTTCTTGCATTATTTTGGACTATTTCTAAAGTCACTTTTTAAATGTGTGTTTGCCAGTGAAGACACTAACCATTAAAACTTTGAAGCAGCTGAAGATCTGAAATGTGTTTATGTAAATTTTCCTCTCTTGTCTCCTCATCAAATAACAAAATAAAAGACTGTTTTGATAGCTAACATTATGGTTTGCTGGCAATATACTGAAAGTATAGCTTCTTATTTTACTTTTTAAATGTTCCAGTAGGCAAACTTCTCAATACATAACATCTTAATCTCAGGAAAAAGCCATAAAGAAGCCAAAAGAGCAATTGAGATATAAGAGAACTGAAAAAAAGTAAAAATTAAAAAAAAAAAAAATCAATCTTGGTGCTACAGTTGAAAGTTAGTTGGTTCAATATTAGAGTTCAACTACATTTAGCAAAAGCCACCCTGTGTGAAAACTAGGGAAAATTGGCAGAAATTTTATTTATGGAAATAGTAAAAAGAATTAGTCATACTGTAAGAGTAAATTTGAAAAGCTTCTCCATGAAGTTTTGATTGGGAACTATGGCTGCATTCTTGTTTATGTCTGAGAACCTTCCTGAGTCAAGGTTTCTAATTGCTGCAAGCTACCACGTTTGCCAAAGGAGACATAAACGGCAAATGAAAATATGCTGAAAAGCAAACCGCCTAGTATTTCATGACCGATTTATTTTTTATTGCCACATTTGAAGCTATAGCCCGACCTTATTGAAATCAACGTGAGTTTTGCCCCTGCGTTGGCCAAGGTCAGGGCTTCACCTGCGGAAATCGTTCAGCGATCTGAACGGCTGCACAGAGTTAGCTCTTCCAGAGCTAAACACAGAGAAGGAGGATACAGATGACTTTGAGGTTAACTTCTGGGACAAAAAAGCCGTCCTCTCCGGTCACACGGCTGTCAGGTTGCAGCCCAACCTCCAATGCTTTGTTTGTTGCAGAGTTTTCTAGGTGGCGATTTTAATTAGGGATTTAGTATGGAGTTATAAAAACATTTTGTTGGCAGGCAAGATTAGCCTTGTTTGCTGATGTCGCTGTGGAAATATGCAAAGGACTAAATCCTGAAGATTTTATTCAGTGTTCAGAAAAGCTCAGAAACCCAAGAAGTTTATGGCAGGAATAAGCAATGCCACAGCCTCCATCCCGGGACAGGGTAGGGGCTGTGGAGCTACAGCCTCTGGCCTCGAAAATCCTCTCCACCCCCAAGTCCCCTCGGGCTCTCGTGGCGTCTCCGTCTGCCATGGAATAGGGTCAAGGACCAAGTGAAACCACAATATTAGAACGCCTTTATTGTTCTCCAGTAGGTTTTATAATCAGAGGACAGAAAAGGTGAGTAAGATGCAAGAGCAACAGAGCAATTAGTCTTCTGCCTGCAGTTGATGCAGGTTTCACAGAAGTACTGAACAATTGATTCAGTGTAATGCTGAATTTTAATCAAATGGGAGAATAAGCCAACTTTTAATCAAGATTTTCCATAATGGATTATTTTCCTAATTGAATGAGTTCAGGAGACAAACAAATACAGCCTAGTGCTCAATGGTATTCTTCAAATATTGGTAAGCTTTCAATCTCAAATCACAGTGAAAGGCTCTGGAATAAAACCTCTACAGAACACAGCTGAAGGTTACATTCATCTTCTTAAAATAATCCTGCGTATGCAGGGGACGCCACTACCAAATTAATTCATATTTCAACACAATTATGTCTACTAAAATGTACACTAAGGAGACCAATCCTAAAGGTCAGTTGTAGATCTAAATATGAAGCTAGTTACAGTTTTTTGTTGTTTTTTAAAGACAAAAGATAGAGTGATTTGGAGAAATAATTTAGAGAAATGTGGAAATGATTCTCAGTAAAGGTAGAAAAACTTAAAATCCAGAAATTTTAAAAAATGGAAAGAAACAGAGTCCCTGTCTGTGTTTAGGTGAATTAATGCTTTTTAGAAAATACAGAAAAATATTTTATTTTTAGAAAATTGAAAACATACTTGTAATGACAACTGAGAAGTACAAGTAGCATAGTTGTATTGGATTGACACATTGCTCTTAAGAGAGAAAAAAACATATGGTCAGTGCAGGTGATGAGATAGTCTCTTAATGGGGTTACCCCAAGGTATGATAAACTTTAAAAGAGAGTAGGAAAAGTTGAAATAAAGTCTATGAATTCTTACTCTCTACTGATGAAGTACAGAGGGATTCTGAGGGGTAAAAGGTTTTATTCAGCAGTCTTTATTTTGATTTTGTTCATATGTAATTTTTTATTCTAAAGGATTATAAATTGCATTAAAAAAAAATCTGTTTGGAAATTTCTCACAGAAGTGCTTCTGCTTCAGGGAGCAACTTGGTGTCATCTAGCAGGTGTCTTTAGAGACTTCTCCAACAAAAGCGAGCCATCAGGCTAAAGCTGATCCAGGCCAGCAGCTCCAAGAGCACACGGGCTTGTTGGATCGGTCTGGTGGTGAGAAGGACATTCCTTACTCAGCTGCACAGCCCTTAGTGTCATACCTAAATATTCTTCGAAGGTCTCTTATTTTATACGTACAATTCTTGACCTAAATGTTTTAAATCTATGGAATGAGATTTTTTTTGCAGCTCTGTTTGGAGAAAATTCTGTAAAATATTAAAGACAGAGTGATACTAGCATCTGGATCTTTCTCCTTGTTAAAAGCATCACACTGTCTTCTGGATTTTTTATTTTAAAGCCTGCAGCGGCCAATAGAGTACACTATAAAACGCATTTCTCCTTTATCAGAAGTTGAATCCTATTTCTGAGTTCCTGTGGAGCTGCTTCCCTTTGGTATGTAAGTAACACTAAAGAACCCCTGCCAAACCCATGCTATTGAATATTAGTAAATATTAATATTGGATCAGCGTTCTCATTTCTGCCTCCCCATTCTCACGACAGTTATGGCTGAAGCAGAGCTGTATGAACAAGTCAAGCATGCCACACAGCTTTGAGGACTTTCCTGGTTGCTTCATCCCATACTCCGAGAACCTGCTGTTCAGCTGGACACCTGTCAGTAACACTTTGCTATCGCTAAATTATAGCACTGATAAGTAACTGAAGATGTAGAGACTGATTAGGGATAAAATCTATGGTTTAATCACTAAATGGTGTAAAATTGATATAGAAAAGGTACATCTATATTTTAATTGATGGGTAAGACTAATTCTCGTCTATGTAAATAAGCCAATTGTCTCCTGAGTAAATAAGCCTTTCTTCCAGAATACATTAGAAGTAATTATCTTTTGGTGACAATCATGAATGTACTTGATGGTAAGAATCAAATTCTGCCCTTAAATACACACAGATTTTGCAGCTTTAAATAGGAGCATGACTATATTCAGAAAACAATATTAATTAAATTAAAAGGTCTAGAACTTGAAACTGCTGAGTCCAAAAAACTCAATTATCAATATTTAAAATTTTGCTTAAAGATTTTAAAGAAAATCTGATTCAATAAAAGGTTTTATTTAAAGGTCCACTAATAATTGAAATCAAGATAAAACCTTTCTGCATAAATGCAAAGGGACAATTCAGCGCTGATATAATCCCAAGCATTGCAACGTGCATACTGTGAATTTTATTTACTAGCAGGCGGAAACTGCTGCCAAGCACTACAGCAAATGCCTTTATTTGAACTGAAAGGACAACTACTCTCTGAACTCTGGAGTTAAGATGAAACCATCTACGGGTATTAAACAATCATATTTCATTAAAATATATTAAAAGAATTACAAATTATGGCTCCAGAGTTCTGCAGACTCTATAACTGGATTCACTCATAGGTTAGTGGATGAACTGAGGACAAATGTGCAAGGATCAAAAAAAAAAAAAAAAAAGGATAAAAAATACTGAACAACTATTGCATTGTTTGGGGCAAAAAATACCAGATGTGTATAAGGAACAGTCTAGTCCTTTATTGCAAAATGTCTGTAGTTTAACATTCTACCTGTGGCATTAGCTATAAAAAGGATACTTTTAAACCCCTAAGTAAGTAGGATAATAGTATCCTAAATCTAATAAAATGTGACATCAGATATCAGAAAATATGATTTTCTGCCAACCAGGCTGGTAAGCTACTTTATGTGACACTTTTCAAAAAGAGAACATTCTTCCTGTGTCTCTTAACATCGTGTCTGAGGGGGTAAACTGCCAGTTAGGGGACATGTGTGACGATGAAGAGACCCTCTGTGCAGCTGACATGTTGTCCACTCATGTATGGCTGCATGTCACCTCAGTTTTGCTGTTGTAGGACCTGGGGCGAGTATTTGATGCAATACTGGCTTTTTTCCTTCTCACTCAATATTTATTTTGTCTTGCTGTTTCCAAAGCTCTGTAAAACTGCTTTGATAGGGAGAGGGTTTTTTTTCCTCCTTCTTTTTTTTTTGTTTTGTTTTGTTTTTGGTTTGCCTTTTTTTTGTTTTGTTTTGTTTGCCTAATGCCTTTCTAAGAGTGTAAGAGACCAAATATTCAAGGTGCATCAAACTCATAGGAGATCAGAGATGTTAGCATCTCACAAGTGACGCTCAGTACCTCACAGGGTTTGTAAGTGAATCTGGTTCATTTTACTCCACTGTACAAGACAGAACACTAATAAAAAGATGCTGGGCTGGCTGGGAGTCAAAAGAAGCATGACCTGAATGCAAGGAAGTTATGTTCTCCAGGTTGCAGCCATTTTCCATCAGCATGCACAGTTTCCCTTGCACGAAGGAAATTTCAGAGGATAATACACAGACTGCGGAGTCCCCTTTCCCTCTCATCTCCCTCACACATCTACCCATGCTGGGGTACTCGGCGGAGGGAAACTAATTACAGTATTTTTCCGTCAGCCCATACCAGCCTCCCTTACTCAAGGTGCTGGTGAGCTGACGCCTTCCTTCACAGCTCCTGGCAGATGAAGGGCACAACTGAGAGGACCGACCTGGGGCTGAAATAAGCCAAACAGGCTTAACGTGCTGGCATCAGGATACACTTGATCCTTTTTCTGCCTCCAGTCCTGCCTACCCAAACAGCAGGAACAAAATGTCACACCTTGATGTGCATGCATTTATCTTCATGAAACTTCAACGTAAGTTGAGCTGGGATTGCTTGCTGTTCTGGAGCTATTGTCCCGCGCTTCATGTTCATAAGACATTCTGAACCCTGCAGAGCAGAACTGGATGTGCAATCATCATCTGTGCAGTACTACTATTTTTTATTTTTCCCATTAAATTAATAGCAGAAGTAGTAATTGAACCAGGGTCCTTTTGGTAGCTTTAGCTTACCCTACTGTAATTATGCCAGACTAAGACACAGAAAAGTAACTGTCATGCAACAGTGGAAACTTTCTCGTATCTCCTTTGGTAATACCATAAAAACCTGCTTCCCCGAAACAGAGCTGAGCTAGGAAGGGAGGGAAGCAGGAAGAGAGGTTTGTGAATTGTCTACACCTGAGTGAAGTCTGAAAGGACCAAAGTCACGCAATCTTTGCAGAAAGAATATATATGGTTTGAGCTATGTACATAACAGAAGACACACAAATATATTGCATAAGAACCATACATACAATATTATCAGATCTGCAAATAGTGGTAGCAATAGTCAAGATAGCTCATTTTAAGAAGCTCTTGACAGGTGCTGTCAAGTTATTATTTATACAGTCAGGATGGGATCATTGTATAAGAAGAAATGCAGAGATATGTGAGGAATTACTGTTCCCATTCACTCGTGACCATTTCACCTGCACTCAGCCCATTAGGCCACCAGTTTTACAACTCCTAGACATGTACACAGCTTTGGACATGTTCTGTTATGTGCAAATGCAAAAGTATTTTTTTTTTTTTTACCATACAAAGAAATTCCCTTTAGTGCATTATTTGTTAGAAGACATTGGAAGAAGTACTTGTAGGCAAAGTCTCAGCATAAACATACAGTCTGGTTTCATCAAGATAAGGGTGGGAAAATAGTGCTGACACCTTATTTTAAAACTTTTTAAAGTATTTTCAGAATCACTTATCCATCAAATATATTGTATTTGTAAAGAAAACCTGATATTACTATGAGGCATAAAGATTTTACTGTCAGTCAGACCCATCTCCATTTTAGTCATGTGGAATATTCTGCAAGTACTTGCAGTGAATTTTGAAACCTTAACTCATTTTATCACAAGAAGGCTTTCATAATTGTTAAGTCCACTGAAGACTTCCTATAGTAAATACTTCTTTCTCCATAATGACTGCTTTTATACTTTGCATGCCTTAATATTTACCTTCCATTTATATGTTTGACCGAGTTGGTTATCCAACTGAATGGAATAGCTTTATACAAAAATAACGCCGTTTTTGTCAAGGGTTGGAAACAATCTACTTCTCTTTCATGACAGTTTGTAGAAAGAAGTATACTGTAAATGCAGGCGGTGAGCCCATGCTATATGGGGCAGAAGGAAAGGCAGAGGTGGCTCTGCCCAGGCACTATGTGAATTTAGAGCTCTCATTTCCCCCCAGTGCAACAGAAGGAGCCTGCCATTGCTATGCCAGGCTCAGAAACCTGAGCAAAAGAATTTTTTTTTTCTTTTTTTCCCCAGAGAATAATTGTCCCATCATAAAACACCTTTGCAACACCGAAGTGGCGCAAGTGGGGCACAGAGGTGACAGCACCCAGCTGACATACTTTGATGTTGTCATTTGTTAGTGGTAGTGAAACTACAGGCATGATCCGTGCACAAGGCTGGGTGGACGTCCTTGAAGGTCCACATAATATAATACTGACAAAAAGAACATGGTTACATGGTAGGTTGTTTGTTTTTTTTTTTCTTGAATGCTTTTTCAGAGGCGGTAGTTTCATTTAGCCCAGAACCATGCAGGATTTCCTAAACTTCATTTTTCCCACGTCCGTGCCAGTTAAGTAGGTTTGTACCAAAGTTGCTGGGAGCGGCAGTTTGTGCAGGGAGGAAGACGTTGCGTAGCCCCAGATCAGCCCCGTGGTCAGCCAGCGGTGGCCTCCGCGGCAGTACGGATGTGACAAAGAAGGGCTGTGCTTTGGCTTCACAAGCTTCAGTTGTTTCCTGTCATCTCTATTAGAAATTAGCATTTTTCGTTTTATGACCATTTTAATTATAGTTTCCCTATTTCAGTTCTACTAAATATGAATGAAGCAGGTGAAGTGTAGCCCAGTTGGAGCATTATACTGTTTAGTGCTGGTTACTATCTTTAGCAGAGAAGCTGGAATTCATTCTCATCTCATTTGCTGAGCGCTCTATCATTAAAGTGTCATTGAGAACTGACACCACTTAATTTTAGCAGCTTTCAATTCTCGTTTGCAGCAAGAATAGCTTTAAATGGAGAGGAGTGCAAATTACAGAGAGAGGGATATTTTTACACCACACTCAGCATTTTATCAAACAAAGCAGCCTCACGGGGAATAGGGGACAATACATTATAAAACCAAACTCTCCTCTGATGCTGGTAAATGGGTATTTAATCTTCCTACTGCAGGCATCCACTCTGATGAGCCTGTAATGAATATACTGCCTGGGACATTATCTGAGCTGTTGTGTTTTCCTATTCTCCAAAATATCCTTTAGTTTTTATTTCGGGTGTGGTCAAAGAATAACCTGGGGAGCTCAGCTGTTCCCTGCAGACTACCGAGGAAGCCGTACCTTGTTGCAAGCAAACCAGTTTGGGACGTATTTTCCCCTCTCCTATTCATTGCATAATTGCTTTTTCCTCCCAGTGCAGTTTGAACCCTTAGGGGGTTAAGAAAATCACTTACTTGGGATCGGTGGCAAATTTTAACCCATTCAGCTTGGCTTCCCTGCCTAATTGGATGTAAAATACCCTCTTGCACTACGTCTTGAGATACTGCCTTTCTGTTGGAAAGCTGGAAATGACTAGATGCTAGGTTTACCTCTGTTATCTGTTGCCTTTTCTCATTGCTCATATATGTGAAATTTCAAATTTCTAGCTCCAAAATTAAATAATTTTCTTGGAGCTAAGGCACATTTGGGATATGCAGGTGGACGATAGCAATTAATTTTGATTCCAGAAATACCGATAAATACCTTTTTTCCTTTTTTTTTATTTTTTATGAAATGTTAGAATAGTTTTAAGTAAGGATAAGCGGGTATTTGTAGGCATATTTACAGTGTTACTAAACTTTATGTTAATGCCCATAACAATATCACCTTAAGGGAGTAGGTATCTGCAGTTTTGTAGAAAGTCAGTACTCTGAAGTCAGAGTTAAGAAACCCAGACAGTGCAAGGATCCACACAGAAATTAGGGTCCCTGTCAACTCCCACTCCAACCTGTGGTGATGCCACTTGATTGAATTATAAGTATTTTAATCCAGTTTGGGTTAAACTTCTTTTTGCAAATGGTTGATTTTACTCATATATTTTTCCTGCAGGAAGTGTTTAGAGTAATTGTATGCTCAGAACGGCTTCATGTGGGGATGATGTGAGACCCCGAGAGGATTTTTTGCCCTCCAGGTACTGATGTCTCCCTCGTCCTTAAGTTCATTTCAACACAATTTTTGCCCAAGAGTTTTTTTTTGGGAGTTTGATGTTTATTATGTGGCTTTCCTCTTCTCCTACCTGCTCAGGTTCCTGGTAGACTCGCGTGATGGTTGCTCACAGCTACTAATTCCTCTGCCAGCGGGTACCAGTGTCACGTTGCACGTTTGCGGGGCAGGTGCTGGTGACAGATGCTGCTGTGCGACTGCAGCCTGTTTCCCTTTCGGAGAGAAAGACCGGAGGAGGAGGAAAGTGCCCACCGAGTGTCCCGTGACCCAGCTGGTGCCGGAGTGGGAAGGTGATGGGTGGATAGGCTGCGAGGCAGCGTGCAGCTGGGTAATGAAATGGCGATTTAAAACAGGGGAGAATCTGAAAGGGCAGCCAGGGATGGACGTGGCAATTAATTCTCCTAGTCTGATGTTTCATTGGGTTACTGTGTTTTGACTTGATTACTTGATGGAGCATGCTGGGGGTGAAATGATGTTGAGGGATGTTGAGAGTCCAAGTTCAAAGGACTTTCTACTGTCAACTGTTAATTTCTCATCAAAATAAGAGGGAAAAACTTAATTCTGGGTCACACCTTCTGTGAAGCTAAAGTAAGACCATGACTTAAACTTTGATTTGAGTCTTTTCATTTACAGAAATATTTATTTCAACTGACATCACTTTCCCAAGTTGTTTGGGGGGTTTTATTCTTTGGTTTTTGTTTTGTTTTTGAAATTATTTAAACTATTTGCAGTCATTGTAATCTTCAGTATTTTGCTCTTAGTATATTTCCACCTAGAGAGTTTCATTGTCAGGCTTTCCTCTGGCATAATTTTGTGTCCCCTTGAGCTTGCATTTGACACTAGCTCAAATAGCATTGCTGCATCTCTCTTCCTTGGTCCCTTTAGAGTTTCATGTATCTCACTGAAGTCCCTCATAAGATCCTCTTTTCCAAACAATACAGACCTACTTTTTCTAACCTTTCAGAATATATAAGACCCATGAGTCCCTGTATCATTCTGGATGCCCTTAGCTGTGCCTCCTTCCATTTTTATGATACTTTTATTATAAAAAGAAAACTAAGACCATACATTTTACTCCAAATGTGTGACCTCATTTTTTCTCTTTATTATTTTCTCTGGTTTGGATAACATTGGATATCTCCTTTTTTTCATCCTTGAATTGTGTTTCGGTTTGTATTTTTTTAATTACGTCTGCAAACATCTGCCTAGTGAGACTGATTGTGGTCTTTGTGGTGCTGATTCTTAGAGTTTCCTAATGTATCCTCTGACTTGGATTTCTCCTATTTTGTACTGCTATAACTGAAATCAGACTCAGGTCTCTGCAGAACTGCAGTGGCACTTTGGATCCTTATGTTTCTCCCTTTCTTTTTAACACATCGCATTTGAATTTTGTCCATCCAAAAGTCCTTTTTATTAGATTGCCATTCTACATCATCTGCAAAGGCAGGGACAGATTGTACGGGCTTGGTATGGCGTGGGAGTCACAACTTTTCACTTCTTTGCAAAGTGTGTAAAGTCATAAAATAGCTGTAAAATGTTGCCACTCCAAGAACGGAGAGTGGTACTTGTGAAGGTAGCTGTGAAGCGGAAGGAAGCTGGCCTGATGTCGTTGAGATTGCTGTCAGCAGCAAAATCACCCAAACCTTGTGCATTCAGCCTCTGTTCCTGCTGTGACAGCACAAACCAGGATTGAAGAGACACTTGGCCATGGACGAGGTACAATTTCAGACTAGCTTGAACAGCAGACAGAGTCATAACTTAGGCCATCAGAGCATATTTTATAACAGAAAGCAATGCTAGCTTTTCGCTACAAAATGTTAGTAAAAACCAAGATAAACCAAAATAAAAATGTGCCAGTGTTTTTGATGGATAAATGAGATGAAACTTGAAACTCAACTTGAGTTTAAGACCTATGTCTGAATTTTAAAGAGTTCCTATCTACTACCAAAGTAGTATTTTCCTCTTAAATGTTTGGAATACTATTGTTAACACCAATACTTCTGATTACAAGAGCTGAGAAAGATTATACAGAAAAAAAATTGAAATGTCTGAGCTTCTTCATTGTCAGTGTAGAAGAGAGGGGTCAAATGTCAATGAGAGTCAAGCTTTCAATATATTTTCCCCATCTGTCAGACATTCAGCGTTACATATTTTATTTAAAGTCTGATTTACTCTTTCCCCTGTATATTGAGTCATTTTTTGCCCGATGACCTTACAGCACAAAATAGGAAATGAGAAATTTTGTAGAAGATACTCAAATTTGACTGTAATTACTGGCAGGATGTTCATCAAATCATAAATTCCAATACTTCAAACATTTAAACAACAGATTTTCAAACTAAAAGATTTAAAGGAAAAGACATGAAAGCTCACTTTCTTCAGCCAACATAGCCAAGAAGATTGAATAGAATTTTTTCTCTTCTTTACACCTTTCTCTTAGGGCTAAGAGCAAGAGAGGAATTTCTTCATGGTACTTGATTTACCCACTTCTGAGGCATCCTAACCTTTCTTTGCATCCATAAGCTAAAATTAATATAAGGCCACTGAAAGGCACAGGCTAGATCCCACTTAAAACTGAGCAAACTTCTTTATATGGTGAGCAGAGAGCAAATCACCAGTCTGCTTTGACTGTTATTTCATCGGGCTTTTTCTGCTTTCAGAGGAGAAGAGCAATCAACCTTTCTGTCTGCTTAGACCATGGTTTCCCTCTCTGCTGATAATGTTAACAAGAGTTGCAATTATTGTCAATCATCATGGCATTTTCGCTAACATGAATACCAACAGCACTGACT
>VXBL01007437.1:1444083-1474480 GCA_013400195.1 Aramus guarauna
GTTGGGGGTTTTAACCACCGGTTCATGTACCCGCTTTATTATATACGTCAGAATCGTTCCGTGATTTTATTGCCAAGTCGACACATATTCTTACCTACACAGAACCTCGCCGCTGCCTCCTGACATTAGTGAAAGAATTGCACAGTTTTCTTCTGTGCATTGAGGATAGACACAGAGGGAGAGATCAACTAAAATTTTAGCTTTGAACAAATTCAAACATCACGCACATTCACACTTAAATTTAAGTCCCATGGATATCCTCTTCCATTAAAATGAGTACAGCCTTTTTCTGATACTTAATTCTGCTCAGCCGTAGATGTTTGGAGTCTGTCTGATCCATTTCTGCCATGGAGAACCTTATGCTACTCAAGAGCCAGGGTAAATTTTAAAAGGACAAACTCAGGTCAAAATTTTAATTTTTACTTGCTGAAATAACAGCAAAGTTCTTTTCAGGGATATTGTTGCTTTTTATCAGCACGTTCCCAGCTGATACACAAGACTAGACCTTGCCTTGCCTTCTTTTACTCCTAGAGAAAAGCTGTACGATGAAAGTGTTAGGCTACCTTTGCATTACAGCACTCACCTGAAGTCTGAATCACATGTGCACAAAGACATGCCAGTCTTTCTCGATATAGACCCACTTATATATATATGATTATTTACATAGCAGTCCTTGGTGTGTCCTCTATGTCACTTCATAATCTTTGCAGACACAAACACACAAAACTAGATTTTTTTCATAACTGCATAAAGCCATTAAGTTCAATCTTCAATAACCTAAACATTTTCAGAAGGTGGTCAGTTAAATTCTTTAAAATTCATTAAGTTCTTACAGCTGGGAAAATAAACAAAAAGTAAAGCACAAAACAAAAAAGCCTCCAAACTTGTAAGATTTTGGTTTCATCTTTGAGGAACAGATATTGCCCTTTTATTCTGAAACAGATTTTTAATTTAAAAGTATTTTTATGAAAAGAGATTAAAGACCCAAAAAAAAAAAAAAAAAAAAAGAAGCAATTCCATGTCAGATAAAAGAAACGCTATGTCTGACTGCCATACCAGGACAAGACTCTTTTAACCATTCTGTTATTCTGTGTGAATATTTAGTTTTCATCAAAAAGCTGTCGTTCAGACACAAATATCATAGTGGGCAACATCCTACTTCAGTTCCCAAATTAGAAAAGCTAAACTTCCCTAGGATATGCTCCTTTAAACCTATTTTGTCTATCATTCCGGTACAGCCTGCTTCCTTACGACCCAGAACGACAGGAGCATCTGCAGGAGGAGGGAAAACACACGTCCGGCTACCAGCGTGCACCCGCAGCCTGGCAGGTCGCAGCAACGCCTATTCCAGACCTATGGCTTCCATTTCCATTTCAACCGCTCCAGGCATCCGCCAGTGCAGAAAACCAACAGGACTTACGGAGATTTTATTTATTTTGGTAATTTTCGACATTGAATTAACAGGTTTATTTACAATCTTTATGTTTTCAAAGGTGTAATTCATCACCAAAGTTTTCGTATCTGGTTATCATAATCTGAATATTCCCTAAGCTGTGAGAGCTATTATTTATATTTTGTTGATGAAACATTTGGTTTGTCATGCACTGGGATAGATTTTGAGAACAATTTGAAAACTCACCATGTCAACTTTATATTTAATTGTCCAAATTCTCCCCCTACCCTAAATGATATCTCAGACTGGGAAAAATGAGTAAAGCATTTTAATTTTAGTTTTCCTCCACTTTCTTACAAAAATATGCGGTTTCTTTGCACTACAAATTTAATTCACATAAAAAAGGGCCAACTTCTTGGGGTCATCGAGATATTACTTTTCCAATATTTTAGATTTTGTTTGTACTTCACATTTAATTTGCACATGAAAGATTTTTAAATCTACAGGGAAACAAAGGATTAATCTCTTTCTGTCAATCCATATTTTGTGGAAAAGATTTATTTCACTTTTGAATTTTTTTTTTTTTTTTTTTGCAAGAAAACTGTGATTGTTCAGCTCAGACTAAAGCTTAAGCTGTTTTATCAAATTACTATTCTCTGCATTATGGAATTATAAATCAATTAGCATAATAAAAACAATTTCTAGATCTGAAATAAAACATCAATTTAACGACTAATGGTTGAATTGTAATGCAGACACCATGAAGACAGTAGTGAATCTGTGACTTTGATAGACACCTTCCCAGTCTGTGTTTTTTATGAAAGCTTTGAAAGAACTTAAACAGTTTCATAAAACTGAATGACATTTCTTCTGTTTGAATTGATTCATGGTGATGGTAATTTATTTACTCTCAAAAAATATCCATTGCAATTTTTCCTAAATATTTTTAGAATGTATGATTTGCACTCTTGGTTTCACACTCCTAAATATCGTTAAACATAAAGCAAAATTCTGAACAATACTTCTCAGGCATCTCATGTTGTCCCTCAAGTCCCAGTACTGCTCCTATTTCTGATGTCTCTGCTTCTGTGCTTGCTGCCATGTAAAATCATGATATTGCAATTATTACAGTATTACAGAACTGATTCAATTTAAAATACTGGACGTAGTGGTAAATTATTTCTTCCCTATTTTTTTCTTTTGTTTATTTTGTCTTTGGAGTACACAGCTTCAAATGTCCCTCAGTTATCTTCTCTCCTTTTTTATTTGCTGCTCTTCAACCAAGTGTACGTGAGACTTCCACTTTCGTATTATATCCACACTTAATTTTGTTCAAATTCACTAGGAAAAAAAAAAAATTGGAATTGTTATTTTCTTACTTACAAAAATATTAACCCATTCATTTTACAGAACTGCACCTCTGAACTTTACACCTAAACCTCAGCTTCTTTGATAAGCTTTGTCTAAAGTAAACCTAATGATTATTAATAATCTGTTGGATTACTCTAATACTTATTTTCACCTATGTTTATTATCCTACTACATTAAAGACAGAGGCACTACTAAGAAATGGTCACAATATTTGTTTAATTGAAATGGACAGAGAAAAGTTCCAAGGTTATACCATGTGTCTATTCATCAACTGCTCCATAAGATAGACAATGATCATATTAACAAACCTTGTGTATGCAGGTCTTGGATATGAATCTGCTACTCTATGGCCTGACATCAAATCACTGAACCTATCATGATTTACAAATTCTGTTTACACCCAAAAATGGTTTCATCTCTGTTTTAAGAATACTTTAATCAACTTGGTATAATGCCACACGTGGATGTTAATATGTTATTTCTCAAGTGACTTTTATGACAATGTAACCTCATCCACACCATAGTATGATTCTGAAGAGATTTTTGTATTAGTTTTACTAAACTGGTTTAATTAAGACTGTCAGTTTAAATAATGCACTTCTGTCTGTAAATAAGTTCTCAGTCTTTATGTTCATAAAGAGGGGACAATGATACTTATTCACTCCTCAGATCCTTGAGTGGAATATGCTGTTGAAATACAAAACATTTTACTTCTTGATACTAACACACAGGTTACAAGAAACATGTACCCGTGTTGAATGAATTCAACCTGTTTTACTATAAACCTCAAACAAGGCAATCAATCCAAAACAAGGCTGTCCTCAGAAAGACTTTCAACCAAAATTTCACCAGGATAAAAGGTGTAATCTGGTCTGTTATCTGAATGTGAGTTTGGATGTAGACTAGATCCAAGAACTAGGATTGGCATTTGTTGGGATAAGACACAAGCAACGTCTTGGAAGCTTTTCCCTGTCTTTGTGCAGTGACCCAGAAATTATTGGTAGCATAATAACTTTTTTAATTATTATTTTTGTTGTTTTAGAAAACTGAACAACAGAAAAAATTACCCCATGCTATGCTGGAAGGAGAGCTCTCCCACAGACATTTCGATGCAGTTTCTCCGAATGAATGAAGAGCTTTGGGTAAAAGGTAAAGGGCAGAGAGCGACTGCAACAGCACGCTGGAGGAGATTCAGCATTTGTCCCCAGGCAACCCTTCAAAATTCCTGAACACCTGAGCAAAGGCCCTGGTTTGCTGCTCCTTTTGTGTTGATTTTCACCTTTCTTCTTCTTTTCACTGTACTGATTCCCACTCAACACTCCAATCTAAAAAAAACCCCACCCACAATTAAAGCCATCTTCATCAGTAGCTCACATTCACTAAAATTAGTGTATTTTAGAGAATTACACTGCATTGCTCTGAGGTGCTATCTTACCTGTACAGTTCAGTGTGCAAAAAGTTTACTGCTATGTCATTTATCTTCAAATTACCTCCCCTTTAGAAAGTCCTGTGTATAGGTCATGTTCAGAAGCAGCCTAGAAAACCTTAAGGGAGAATTGATTTGTATCTGCCATCAATTTTCTCAGCATATACATTAGAAAGAATTAAACCTAGAGCAAGGTGTATTCTTGAGGTCCAAGTACCAACTACGGTTGCATTTCAGAGTTCCTGTATGACCTTTGGCAAGTCGTTCAATGTCTGTGCTCTAGGTTCCCCAACTGCAAAACAGAAATAACTCCACTTACTTTCTGTTGTAGTCTATGAGGAAGAAGAATGTTGCATAAGAGTTTAAATATTCTTGCAAGTCAAAGAGAATGTTTGTAAAAGAAAAGGAGTCTGTCTGAGCCTCTTTCTTACCTTATTATAGTGGTTTGCACCCACTGAAGTAATTTTGGCATTTACAGAGTTATTGCTGATTTACCACATCGTAAGCAAGTCAGAGTCATGCTCTCTGAATTTGTGTTGACATAATTAATATGCTGCAAGAAAGCAAGATTTGCAAAGCTTAGGCTCACCAGTACATAAAGATATTCACATTTTAGCAAAGTGAGAAAAATGTACAAGAAAAAATTAAGTTTGATGATTTAACATCAGTGCAAATTAAATTAATTCCTGGGGAATATATTTTGGATAAAGATCAAATAAATCCCTTTAGATGGAAAGCTTTAAATAGGGCTTTGTTGAACATCATTAATGGTACAGCTTCTCTCTGCGTTGATTAAGCTCATTGGCTATGAGCAAGAAGGTTGCCCAGCAAGCTATCTCTTTTTCTTTTTTTCTTTCTTTTTTTTTTTTTTTTATTTCAAGCATGTCTTGTTTGAAAGGGATAATTGTGCCCAGCAGATCTTGTTTCTAACGCTTCTTATATATAGTGAAATACAGTAATTTAACAGCTTGCTGGGGAACAAGAATTTGTTCCAGTTCCTGATTTAAATGTTTATGCTAATTGCTATTTATTGGCTCAGATGCAAATGATAGGTTGGCCAAAGTGAAATTTTATGACGAGCAAACTCCCCCCTTTTGTGCAAATTGAAAAAGTGAAACAAGAAGAGGATGAAATGAGCCGAAGATGGTCTTAATGGCTGCTTTTTAATGGGGAAGATAAAATTAAGACTGATTTACGTGGCCAACTCCCCTGTTTTCTCTTATCAGCTCATTTGGCAGGAAAAATGGAAAAGTAATTGTTCCTCTTTCAATGTGGGCCTCAAACCATTATTTATTGGCTGAAATTAATCGCTGTTTATCCTTCATTCACGTGGAAACCGCTCTATCAGCATTATGAACCCCAGCAACTCAACTAGTCCCTTGCAATTTAGCCAACAGCAAGTGCAGATCCTGATGAGCCGTGCCTTAATTTTCTGGGCTGTGGGAGTTAATGAAGACTCCTTTCTTAGGTGGACATATTTGTATTTCTACAACATTAATAACAAAGGCCCACACTTTCTTTTCTGCAGCATGTAAACTTTTTTTTTTAGTAGATAAAAAATAAAAGACTGTTCATAAAGCTGGACAGAGTTGAAAGAGAAGACAGAGAGAAGACTGACTTTTCCTTGTACAGAGAAGTTCCTTGAGAATGCAGCAGTGTGTGATAGGCAACTCTTTGTTCATAGAATCATAGAGTCATAGAGTGGTTTGGGTTGGAAGGGACCACAAAGACCATCTAGTTCCAAGCCCCTTGCCATGGGCAGGAACATCCTCCACTAGGCCAGGTTGCCCCCCTTAAGAAGTTGAGGTTGATCCCCTTAAGAAGAAGTTCCCTGTTATGGAGTGTATAGTGTGATTGCAATGCTTTGCCATTGAACAGTGTTTTTATTTATCCTTTCCTCCTTATGTTTTATCTTTGTTGTATCCACCTTCCAGCCTGGTAAGTTCACTGTACCGGCTGCCCGTGCATTTAATGCCAAAAGGGAACTCTGCAGCTGGGACAGCTACAGCTGCATCTTATCTAATTCTGCCTGAGGGGGCCAACTGGTGCTGGCAGCACGCACTTCAGGCAGAAGTCCTTTTCTGCCTCTTTTTTTGAGATGGTGAAAAGCATCACCCAGTTCTTCTTTCCACATGGACAGGAGAGTCGAATGCTTTTCATTCCTTTGGGTTTTTTCCCAGCCCCAGAATGCCCTTGGAAATGAGATGTTTGATTTCAGTAGCAGTAGCAGCTGCTGCCTTGAAAATATCAGCAGTAAGCAAATACAGTTTACATTGTAATAGAATGAAAAATGGATTATTAAGCAGACAGCATAGGAACTGTCCCGCTGGTTGAAGCCCAAGGTACATCTAGTCCACTGCTGTGTCTATGACAGTGGCCAGCGGAGAGTATAAATAAGAAGGTGTGAAGTGGTCTTGTTTTCTGCCTTCAACTAAGGGCCAGCTTGATTTCTTATTGTTCAAGACAGGCTGAAACCCTGAAGCATGAGTTTTAAAAGATTTAAGACCAGCAAAAGCAGCAAGGGATGAGAAATATGCTTTTACTGAACCTTCCTTCTGAATACCACTGTTCAGGAGCGTATATGCACTTAAATATACTGGTGTTCAGAAACTATCCTAATCCTCCCTTCATGAGACCTAAGAATGAAGTAAAATTGAGCAAGTTTTAATTAAAGCAATGTGTGCTGCAGTTTAGGCTTTACCAATCTGTTATATAATAAGATATATTCATGTTGTCTTTCTTCATTAATGTTATGAGGGAGATCACTGAACGCACTCTCTCATATTTGCCATGGGCCTGATCTAAAATTACATTGAAAGTCAATAGACATTTTTCCACTGATTTACCTGTGTTTTGGATCTGCTCCAAGATCTGTACATCATCATTTCAGAAAGGGCAGAGGTAGTGAATTTGTCTCAGATTTGTAAACCCAGTAATGAATTTCCAGATGTGACTTATGTTCAGTTCACTTCTTAGAGAGAGGGCAGGAATCTGCTACATACATGTGAGACTCTGATATTGGTATCAAAAGCAATAAAAATGTTTTATTCAACGAATGAATTAGTTTACAGATGAACATTTATACCTTCATCAATATATGGTTAGAAACTTTAAGGGAATAAAAGCCTAACTTTCCAGTAAAAAAAAAAAAAAAGGAAATGTAAATGTTTTTAAATTATGATTCTATATAACAGACGAGGGAAGGGTTTCCATATTTTTGGATGGGATCCAGCTGAAATTACTTGTGCACATATAATTGCATAATGCCAGACAGGCTAAGAATATTGATTCTGCAACAGGTTAAACAATACAGCAAAGGCAAAGTGTTTGTGCAAACTCTGATGTGGAAGGGAAATGGTAATTATAATAAATAATAATAAATAAAATAATATGTCTACATCACACCTTCTAAGCCTGGTACTCCCACCTCCTAGGGGCCAGCTAGCCTCTTGGCCTCAGGTATTTGCCCAGGACCCAATTGTCCTGGTTCAGCCTTCATCCTTCTGACTGGGAAAGCATCCTCAGTGTAAGGTGTGATAGGGCAAGGCTGTCCTCCACTGACGATCTCTTGGCACATGTTGCATGGGCAACACCTGTCCAACTGGTGATGAGAAATGCAAAAAGAGGTAGATTGAAGCCTCTCACTTCCTCTCCAGGAGTAAACTGCTAAACGTTGCTGCCAACAACACAGATGTTTGGTGTGCGGTATTTTATAACATAATACTGTATGATTGTCGATCAGAAAAGATGGGCAACAAAGAAATTCACATTGCTACTCCTCGCTGTTTTCAAAGAGACCAGATTCTAGCTGACTTTTGGATAGATGCATCCATGGAGAGAAGACACAAGACTGGCTCCTCTACATTTTCACAGAGACAGAGATTATTGCTCTTCACTTCTTACACTGCTGGGAAAGACGCCTTTCAGAACTGTTCCCCCAAGTTAATTGCCCAAACATAGAAGGAACCAAATGGAGAGAAAACATAGTTATGTGTAGACTTACTCTTCCTTTACTTTCATAATCCTGCACATAAAAGCTCCATTGAAAGTCTGGATTTCAGAGATATTAACCATACAGTAAACATCAACATATACAAAATGTGTGCTGAGCCAATACTTTCTGCCTCAAGTGCAGGTTTGCGTGTCTTGTTTCACCTGTAAATTGAGTCCAAGCTCCTGAGAAAACTTGGGAAAGATGTTTCTGCACCTGGAACCTAGTTCAACTTTTTGAAGCTAAGAACTGTTTTTAAGTAAGAAGATTATCATACCATAAAGCTGTGTATTTCCAGAGGCAGATTAATTCCTTATTGCATCCCAACTGTCTTTTTTAAAGAAGAGGAAGTCTTTTAATTTTTTTAAGAAATGCTGCTTGTTTGTTTTGTGCTGTCTGAGAGTTCAGCATGAATGGGCAATTTCAGTGGAAAGGAAAGGCTGACCTTTCACTGTCCAGTAGACCTAAGATTCATTGTCCATGCCGAAGTGAGTTCTTGACTGTTAATAATAATTCTTGCCATTTCAGTAATGTGCTTTTCTACTCTGTTGTCCAAAGTACTGTGGCTTTAAGACAAAAGACATGGCAAACAACAGATCTGTTTCACTTTACTTCGACTCTGTCAGCTTTTTAGCTATGTCATTAAATTCAACAAAGTTGAAGTTAGCTGAGGACCCAGAATTTCTTCAGTGATAAAAAGCTTTTTTTTAATATTATTTTTATGATTAAAATATTAAAATGATATAAGATTGTTCCTTTCCATTTAAGATTATTCTCATTATTTTTTGTAATTGTTAGAGTCCACTTAAGTAATTTATGGGTGGGCCTTTAATGCAGCTGTACCAATAATTGAATCATCTTTGGCCTTGCTGACCATAGTGCTTTCCACCTAAATTTCATATTTGATACTGAATACACTCTTGTATCTCTTGGGAGATACAAGAGCCTTGAAGGGATCTGGAACTGCATTCTATTTTATTTTGTTTATACTCTACAGAGGTGATAAGTATTTAGGGAATATAACCTGATTATACAAAATCCTGTGTGGAAGAGCTCACACCAAAATATCTTCTCAGCAGAAAAAGGTCTCTCTAGGACAATGCAAGGTATTCATATGGAAAGCTGCCCTGGGAAAGTAAAGCATTGCTGTGCATCCAGTGTCTGCCTCTTGTTGATGCTTTGGACAGGAGCTGTGCTTTAGATTGCTGAAATTTGCATATATAGAGAATATACCTGTGCATGTAACTCATCCGTATCTGTTTAGCTGGAAGTGTTTATACAATTTGGGGTATAGTTTCATTCTCTGAAGAGGGTATGAGATAAGCACACTATCATAGCCTAGCTCCAGAGCGACCAAGGAGAACTTAAATATGAATGACCATAACTTCCCAACGAATCCTCTGACATTTGTGTATCTGTGATCTGGGGAATTCCCCAGGCTCTGTTTTACCTTCGCAGTGGATCCCAGTCCCACTGAGCATTTCTGGCTCCTTTAGGAATCAGGGGACTGATCCTCTGTTGCCTCGCACCTTGTACTGTTATTCAACCTGTACAAAATGAGTGCAAAATACTACCGGCTCCATTTTGATGTTTACTTCAGTGTAGATTTACCAGTTTATACCACCAGAGATGGTGACCCTACATTCTGATTTGGCAACTTTTTAATCTCACTTTGCACTGGAGAAATAGATGTGCAGTCCACAGTAATGGGAAAAAATAGTACTTCAGATGTATTTGATGGTGAAATCATTTCCTTTCAGTTCCTTACTCTTCAAAGCAAGTGTAATAATATTTTCCTCATGGGAGTGTTGGGAAAACTCAATTGCTAACTCATTTGAGAATAACAAACTGTCTTGTCTTTGCTAGGATTTTGTCAACTGTTTATCCCAAGCTAATGAACTCAAGCTGAACCCTCCTTCTTCTGATGACATGGCAAGGGCATTAGGGAGAGAGGCAACCAATTAAACTTTCACATATTCCTACCATCTCCGTATCTGAAGGCAAAGGTAGCCTAACAGGTCTTACTGAAATACCACCAGCCTCGGTGTAACGTATTTCTTGGCACCCGTTGTCTAAGACAGAGCACACTGCTGCTCAAATCTCTCTCTTGCAACGGGGATGTTTAGTGCTGCTGCAGGGAACTGCCTGCTCACCGCCCACCCTGCCCATCCCTGTCCTCTCCAGGATGGTGCGGAGGTTAGCAACACCCAGCTGCTTTCAGTGGACCTCCACGGCAGCTCTCTCATTCCAGGGAGGCAGAAGCCTGATGTCCAGCTAGCAAGACAGATAGTCTTTAAGAAATAAAGGAATTGTGGATCAAAAATTAAATTGCAGCTTCACATATCTGCTAATGTTGAAACGGAAATGCCGATCTGAAGGTTACAAGTGATTCATCCTTCTATACAGGGCCAAACCAGACTCCTGGATGGAGCCATCCATCTCTCTCTCCTGTATGAGTTTGACATCTGGGTGCAGATTCATACAGCACAGCCAAGGCCATATTGTGTCTTGAGGAGATGAAAGGGGGAAGAAGTTGAAAAAAGCATTATTGATTTGAGGAATTTTTCTGCTGTGAGGTACTAAGAAGTGCCAGGATCAGATATCCATTCATTTTGTCTGATTTCTTGTGAATAGGCATCTGAGAAAAGCTTTCAGCTTTTTCAGTCTTGCATTCTGTGATATCCTTGTGAAAGGATTACACCCCATCCGGCATTTGCAGAAGACTGGACAAAGCTGTGGGGTGACCATCCTCCTGTACCACCTCTCACTGGCCCCAGGGGTGGGAATATTTCTGACTCACTTATGCACAGTGTACATTTGGCTTACTTTGGTTGACCTGTTCTTATAGGAAGGGCTTTTAGATAGCTATGACTTTTCGAGGTCCCACCTCAGAGTGGAGTCCAGCCTCCAGACCAGCAGACACAGCCAAGAGCTGTCTTGCCATGCTGCTATGCAATGCTATCCTGCTCCAATATACTCCCCTTTCTGGTCTTGTCTGCTTCAGTGTTGGCCGAAAAAAAACCATCTTAGCCTTTCTTTCCACATATCTACACCCATTGTAACCAAAACAACACCAAGAGTTGAGATCCGGGCCACCGTGTTCAGTGGAGATATATCTGATTTAAGTGAGTTTAAATTAAGGCTCTTCTTCTCAAGCATAAGCACAGTTTCCTACTGTTTTGAAACAGAACAGGAGGCAGGACACAAGCAGGAATGATAACACCAGTCATTCTGAAAGCTAAACTGTGGGTTGTTTGGTAAAAATTATAAAACCTCCGCCAAATAATTTATCCACTCTTATGAATCAAACTTGTGGCTCCACAGCCTTCCTGCACATTTGAAAAAAAAAAAATCATTTATTTTGAGGTAGGTACTCAATATCTTCATGTGATGTAATCTTATTCTGGTATGATGTGAAACAGTGGTAACAGCTCTCTAAACACTTGCCCAGTAGAGCCTGTGAGTCTGCAGGTCTCTGTTGTAGCTCCCTCAGTAGCCTTCCTTCCAGCCTGAGAAGTCCTGCTTGATTCAGTCATTCCTTTTTCAAAACACACGATATGCTTTGTCCAGCCTTGCTTCCATTCTTTGTACATTTTTGAACTCTGTAAGTCAATTTTTAAAGACAATGGGACTAAAAATTTGTACAATACACAGGATAAATGGACTACAGCGCCTCAGACTAGTAATATTAATTGCACCTGATAAAGGATGAAGAATGTTACCACAGCTCAAAGATTAGCAGCTCCCAAAAAAATAAAGTTGTATTGCTATTCTTTTTTTTTTTCCCATTGACAGTGATGCTTTTGTATCTCATGTGGATTCAAGGGAACCTCTTGCCAGTCTACATTTTTCATCATTAAGACTTATATGTGAAAAATAAAAATCACAACCAAAGTGACAGTTGGCAGACTGTCCAGCTTATCACTTCATCTTGACACGGTTATATATGCTAGCAAATAAAAGGTTTCAATGAATAAATTTACTATTTTAAAATTGCGTAAAATACATTTAGTCACATAGGAAAAAAATCTTAGACATTCTGTCAAAAATATAATTTTATTCAATTATTTTATCATGGTACATACTCTGATGTTTACATAGATACTGGAAGATTTACACTGAGATTATGAAACAGTTGATTTCAATTGAAGGCTGAAAAGAGACAGGATCTGAAAACTCTCAGTCCACATTCACATGTCCTTTGCATTCAGCATTTTACTCAGTTGTGTCACACTATGTTGGGTGAGGAAATAGACATTACCTTTTCAATCAACACTCTGGCTTTAGGTTCTTCTAAAATTTCTAAAATGTAAGTTTGTCATAAACTCTCAGTGGCTCTTTAAACTGGGTCTACCTAAATCAAACTAGGTATGTTTGTGCTTCAGGGAAAGAAAAAAAAAAAGACTATGAAGCTTACCTTTCTTTGATTTTTTGATTTTCAATTCTTACTCTGCCAGACACACATATGTATAAAACTTTCAATATGCACTGTAGATATGTAGGCTTAAAATAAACACATATAAGCAGTGCTTACTACTTTCATGTGAAAGATGAGAGGTCATGACTCAGTTCACACTCCTGCGTTCACGAATGTGTACTCTGGTGAGAGGTTATGAATAGATTTTTTTGTAAGGTACCTTTTCCTTAAACGAAGCAAGTGTTATCCCTGGTGCATCTGATGAGAGAACCTGGGTGTTGTGCTCCAACTGGAAAACCTGAGCTGCAGCAAGTGCATGACTTTGATGGTAACGTGCATGGTCATAATTACTTTGCTCATGAAGAAGGTTTCCATGGCAGAAAGACACATGACAGTCAGTAGAAAGATAATGTACTCCTCACGACTTGGCAAAACATTTCCACTCAACAAAAGGTCCAGAAGCTGAGGAACTATCCTTAAATATACATTGAGTACAGATGAAGTCAAGAAATTTTTTTGTTCTGAAGAGACTCCTAGTTTAAGTAATAGGATGCTTGTAGGTTTAGAGAGCCTGTCTGTAGAAGTAACACACTCATCACTGTAACATGGTATTAAGGTAGAAGAGAGCCAAACAATGAGTTCTGAAGGCAAGAAGAACTTGCATTGATATGGTAATTTATGTCACCCTTATGCATTGAAGCCAACATGTAAAAAATGAGCCATGAATGCAAACATTGTGAATGAACACTTAGACTGGATTCATGGTGTTCAACAGACATTGCCTTGAAAGACAATTCAGGTAAACGTGCTTGATTACTTTGGAGGCCTTTCTGTTCAATGTGTTTCCATGAGTGTGGTACAAAGAGAAATAAATAGGTATGGAAGGTCAATAAATAGGTATGGAAGTTAAATAAATAGGTTAACCAAATTAATTGCCAGAAGTTAGTCCTGCACCTCTATATAGCCAATATGCCAAATAATTGAAGGTCAGCTTGAATCTAGTCATCAAATAGAAAAAAATTTTCATGTACTGCCAGGGAAGAAGACAAATTTTGGCCAGATTTCTATCAAGCAAAACCATTTCTCAACTTTCTTTTCTCCATTCAAACATACAATTACAGGTGCAGATGTCCTGAAGTAGACATGCTAAGTTTAGTTCAAGTGTTATATACTGATATATTTGGATATTGTTATAGTTCATATTTCAAAGCCAGTCATGAAGGTAAGATATAGATACCATAAATATTTGTCAATTGCCACATTCTAGTGTCAGCAAGTGACAATGTCATCCTTGTGTTGTCCCATTTCTATAATGTAATATACAATATACAACTCATGTTGGAGCTCTGGCATGGATACATCTCACACATGAAGTATTTTAGAAAACCCTGCCTTTTTCTTTGCAATATGCTCCACTGAAGTCAAAAGAGCTATATATGGGCCTTCCTTCAAGAAAGTATTTACTCATTTTCCTCAATTTATCTCTTCTCATGACAGTGAAAAGAGTTTAAGGCTTCATTGACTTTAGTGATACATAGCAGTGTTAGTTTTCTAACATTGCAATAGAAATATCCTTCTGACATGACCTGGAAACACCTCTGAGGGCATCTGCACTCATTCAGTCCCCCGTTTTGGGCAAAGTTAACAGTCAAGGGGTCATGGTAACAACGGTGGTTTTGTGATGTAGTTATTTGCCTTCTACATATGGGACAGAATTCACAAACGCATTTCATATCATATCATTAGAGTAGATACTCACTCACAATAGAGACAGGCCAGACTGGAGCAAGTTTTGGATAAGTAAAATGTTCTTTAGCCTGATAGTGCCTCCCAGAACTGCCAAATTGAAAAATTTTTGAAGAAAGTATTCCTTTTTGTGATAAGTGGCAACTTAGCCTCCTGAGGAATGGATTTATAAGTCATTGTTAACTACCGTGTCTCCTTTATTTTGCATTAATGCATATTTATTGGTATTTAATAATACTATTTTGTCCTCACTTTTTTAGAATACAATGATTAACCTTCAGCTGATATAATGCAAATGGATCTACAAAAGATTAGACTGGCCTATAGAATCTTATGCATTTTCTGGTCCTTTGTTTTTCCTTTGTGCTGGTTCTTTTGTATGTCAAATGGCATTCCTTGAATCCTGAGATTTTTCTGAAACTTTAGCATTCTTGCCATAAGTAAGAAAGCCAGAAGCAATGTTTTGAAGATTTTATTCCAGGTCAAAGAGACTCTGCTGACAACAGGAATTCTTTGTGAGCAATCCCTGCTGAATTAGGACTTTTGCTGGGCATCTGTCACTTTTAAATACATTCACAAAATGAGCACCATGGTGTGGCGTTACTACTGGTTTGCTCTCAGAAAAGTTCTGAAATATGGTTCTTGCTTCAGACCTCAGTTAAAGATAAATATTATTTATTTTATGTTCATTCATAAAATCTATTTTTATAACAATATTTATAGCCAATGAAGGTATTTTTCAGAGATGCTCTCATGATACCAATATTTCCTGTGAACCAAGTATTGAAAATGTTGGCCTCTGCCCTCCAAATTCCCCTGCTGTTACTACAAACAGTCCTATGGAGGTCATCATTATATTGCACTCCTTGGTGGATCAGAGATGTCCCGCAGTTTTTGGAAAGCATACCTGTCTTGAGTTTCACCACATGAATTAATTTCTCTCAGGAAAGAGACTTCCTGTAGAGGTGACTTCAAAATTCCATTTAAAATTGGCCCTCCTCCTCTCTCCTGTATCCCTTGCGCTTTTTGGGGACCACAACAAATGAGATGATAACTTGCTTAGTCTTGACAGTCCCCAAGGTTTATAACAAGCCATGGAGGATCTGCACTTCTCAGGATTTTCTTCTGCTTCTAAAATCTCTGTTTTATCTGGGACTTAGAGACAACCAAACCATTTACATTTTAATAATGAAGAAAAGTAACTTCAGCTGTCTCCAGTCTTAAGCTGTTGTTGGAGTATTGCTTTTGGCAGCAAGATGCTTCTCCTCTGCACTCCCCTCCCAAACTGCTCACGGTCGTTTTGTCATGCTGGTGTAACATAGTGGGGGATGTAAGGTAAATGTAATCCAGGCTCTTTAAAAATCATATAAGCTTCCCAATCCAGTTCACTGTGTTGCTTAAGGTTTCTTTATTAATATTATTTAAAACAGAAACGATCCAATTCCTTAAAAGTACAAAATCATAGAGTATATCTTATTAGTAGACTTATTACTGTTGCACTTGTACCGTGTTTTGTAGCAAAGAGTGCCAAAATGTGGTATAACTGGGCCACTGCAATTTCTTGACAGGTCCAAGTTTTCAGGTTATTATTAAATGTCATTGCTTTAAGCTTGCTGTGGGCAAAAGGTGCCGGGGTAAATTAAGTACAACAATCTCCTAGCTTCCTCTCTCTAGACCTGTTCCTAAGTTGTTTTCTTCCACTTCCATGAGACTTGTAGGTGCTCAGAATAAGGTCCCATCCAGCAAATCAGTCTACACTCTGCATCTGCCAAATATGTGGAGATACGCATTGGATGTTGGCTGACATCTCTATCTCAGAGTGACAAACGCTAAAAGTCATCCACCCTCCCTCAAAACAAAAATGAACAAAAAAGGCAGGAAAAAACCTTAATATTGGTTAAAATGTCAGTTGAATTAAATGAGAGTGGTGTGATTTGTACCCATGAGGGGAGAAAGAAAAAAAGCACAGCAGGTATCTTAGAGGTGCAAAAAAATATTGAGTTTCACACATAGCATGTAAGAGTTGACAAGTCTGCTGGCAGCTGCCTGGTCACGGGGGGCTGCTGGGATCACAGGAAAATATAGACAGTGCCATGGTACTGAGAAACGGGAGAGAAACAGAGACAGGGCAGGGTGACAGATATATCTCTTGGCTTGTTAAAGCCCAAATTGCTTTGGGTTCAGCTCTGGGCCCACAGAATTGGGAAAGACCAAAACTCAGTAACAGAGAGAGCTAAAAGACAATGAGAGGACTCTCCTTTCCATAGGCACTGCTTTGTAAGACTTAATACGAGATTTAACAATCCATAAGTAATATATAGGTGGAGAGAGAAGTGGAACGAACTCAATGAAGAAGACTGGGCTGAAAGAAATGCTCAAATAGTGCTCAAAATGAGGTGTCCTTGACAGCTGTGGGACAGAGATGGCGTAGAGAAGGGCAACAAACCAGCCCTCCAGCAGCGGGACCTGAACAGCGGGTTGGGAGGCAGAAGCCAGGAGTTAGCAAAGGCAGAGCCAGTAAAGGTTTCATCTGCTCAGGCAGCACCACTAGCAAAAATGGGTGCAGACATCTCTGTTGGGAAAGGCTGCCTTTCTTCTCCTCGGCTAGGAAAATCAGCAATCCCTCAACCTCCCTTCTGTTTGCCTCTTCTCTACAATCTGTTTCCCATCACTTTCCTTATTTTACTAATATCTGACAGGCAGGATCTATTTCTTCTCTTTCTTCTTCTGACAGAACTTATTAAAAATAGAGGTAAACAATATTTTAGGTGCATTTGTGCATGGACTCATGGCATATGCATGCATATGCATGCACAAATTAGCATTTAACTTTTAAAGTAGTTTTCCTTTACTGCAAAGTTTTCCCATGAAGACTGATATCAAAATTTCTTCTCTGTCCATTATCTAGCCCTATGCTAAACTCTGACTGATCACCTGGCCCTTCCCTACAACCAAATAATGGCTTCATCATAGTCAATCTGTATGCAGCGTAAAGGCTAAACATACTGGGAGCTTCGGTGAAAAAAAGGCAAAATATAAATAGAATTTTAAATGCATAATCCCAGTTTTGTTATTAGTATGAAGCTTGAGCAAGAAAACCAAAATATGAATTCTACAAAAATCTGAAAATAAAATTATCTTTACTGATAACTAGAAATGTTAAATGGACACATGGGTTGTTTGTTTTGTTTTTCCACAGAAAATAACTAACATCTCAAGGAAACAAAAATTGAAACCAGAAACAGAAATAATTTTGCGTAGCTTAATATAGCTTAAAATAACTTCTTAAGCTATATTATCAATAATTTCCTGGTGATGAAAGAAAATGTACTAGAGTTACTTTCCATTTTGAAGTATTACAGTGCTTTTAAGTATCTTTCAAAAAAAAAAAAAAAAAGGTTAAGTTTAATAGAAGTTCCATTTCCTCTGCAAAATCAGCTTTAATAGAAAATAATCTGACCATAAGATCTTACACTATGTCAAGTTTTTAAACTTCTCCCAGTACTTTTTGTAATAACTCATGATCTCAGCCTAACTATAATTTCAAATTCAAAATGAAGGCATAACTAGAGGTTTTACTGGTCAGTCAGTTTCCCCAGATCCTACCAGTATGTCCTTTTTTTTTCTTTTTCTTTTTCTTTTTTTTTCAGATTAGAGGCACCCCCATGAAATTAAAAGAATGATACCTTCCATAGTTGCTTTAGATGGATTTCTGATGCTGGTTGAGGAGATAATGCTGTGTTTGTTTCTTTAATCTGTTAAAGTGCCTAGATCTTGGGATGGGTACTTAGGTGCTTTTTTATGTAAAACAAAATAAACAAACTGTTACAATAATGCGTATAATTGTTATGACCTGGAAGCTGTGCTTATGGTACTGTTCCTCTCTGCTTTTTCTTGTACTTGGCACTAAGAAAAGTTGACATTACCATCAGCAGATCTATTTTGTAGGTAATTTGGGGGATGAAAGACCCCATTTCAGCACATCACTTAAGCAAGCCCTTAGCTCTTTACACGCACTCAAGTTTAATTGACTTGGAGGTTTAAACATTAGCGTTGCTGAATAGGACTGTGATGAATTGATCCCTGGTTTTCTCGGCCTGGAGACTACCAATCAACAGAACCAAGTGGGGACATCTAAAGACAAGGCTCTGCCCTGGCTTTCCAGGGACCCAGAGCACAGACCTGAGCCTGTTAGGCTTCAGGGTCCCCTTCCCATCGGCATGCAGCCTTGGTGCGCACCCATGCCTCAGCCCAACCCAGCACCACGGGTCCTGCAACGGCGCTGAAGATGACCCTTGCATCCACTCGCCTTGCTTGATGAGTATGATTTTTAAGCCTCAGAAAATACAGGACTGAGGTGGCAGGTTAAAATAATTCACTGGTGGTTGTGGGAGGCTAGTCTTCCTCCTGCTCTTTTCAGTGCCAATTTTTTCACAACCTTCTTAAAAGCCAACATTCAGAAAGAGCAGTGTAAAGAGAGGGGCTCGGTTTGGGCAGCCACCCAACCACACCTGCCTCCGTGAGCAGGACCACAACATTTCTATTTCAGCTAATGACTTCATACTTTAGAGCACCATGATATCACGGCTAGGGTTTTAGCAGATTTGAATTCTGTCGAAATCTTTAGACTTATACCACCTTTATACTGAACGCCGGAGAAGCTCCAGTTAATCTTCTTTAAGGCCCTATTCGCTTAATGGAAACGCTTAGCTGCATAATTGCTTTGAGCCTATTGCTATTCCAAAAGGAAAATATAATAATCTAATGGTATTGTCTCTATAAGCGAATGAGAATTTCAGGAGTGGATGTTGGTGCCACCCATGTGATCCGGAGAGGTTAATGCAGTTAAAGTTATTTCACAGTCCATTAAGGAGCTTACGGTGACCCGTCGACCTTTGAGCCAACAACACGGAATCCATTATCATCACAACGGAGGAGCCGGGGCTCCGCTGGCTCCGCAATGGGCCCGGGAAATCCCAAGTTAGTACTTAGTCTAAAAAAATGCACTTTTCTTTCTGCTTCTTGGGTATGGCTATTAATACACCCTCCCGTAATTTGTAACATTAACATTGCTGAAGGTACAGAAAAGGACATTGAAATGAAGACGTCAAAACTGCTGACTTGGTTCGGAGTATGATAATATTGGCTACATATTGAAATGGTGGATATATATAACGGGAGAGATCAAGATGAAGAAAGTCAAGGAACTCAGGGAAATTGATGATAAATTATCAAAGGCTCTGAAACTCATTTAAGCAAATAATAGCTTTAGTTCACATTTCCGGATACCGTGGGGCTGGCAGGGTTTTTTTGTTTGGATTTTTTTGTTTGTTTGTTTGTTTGTCATTTGGTTTGGTTTTTAAGATTGTTTATATGATGTAGATATCTGGGAGAAAATAAAAAAAGACATCGAGAGTTTACTGTATGTAGCATAGGCATCTTTTAGGTCTGCAGATCTAGTTAATTCGTATTCCTTTATCTAAACCATTTATCATTTTTTACTATAACCATTTTATGAAAACCCTACTAATACTCTGAAGATTTATTCACAAGTATGTTTCATATTGTTAAAATAAATACATATCCTGCAATGTACATAGGAATTTTGAAAAAGATAATCTCAGTCACACAAAACACAGTGATTTGGGGTGCTGGGAAAGAAAAAATAAATTTTAAAAGCCTGAAGTTTAGCAGTAAAGTGTCATAGATTTTGCTCTCAAAGCTGATGAAAATGCAGCCCTCCAGCTTGCTGAACAGAGTTAATAAGAATAATGAGATGACGTTATGTGCATGCAATTACATCACTTTTTATAAAAATTATATTGTTACAATTCTAACATGGAAAAGACCTGGTCCTGAAGCTCCATAAACATTAAATAATCTGCTAATGTAAGCATCAAGATTTATGTTTATTTGGTATGTTTAGAGACGAAAAGAGAAAGACAAATCTTCCAAAAATACCTGCAAGTAATTAAGGATCACAGCACTGGAAAGTTGGCCAGTGTCTTTGATACTTTAGGGCCCATTTTAACTAATTAAAAAATAAGATTACCACAAGCACTGCCTCTCGTTGTGTCTGTAGTACGTTAGTACTGACAGAGAAAAAGCATGTATAGCTATACCAATTTCAAGAATGCAGAGGTAATAACATCTTTTCATAGCTGACTGTCTGCTCAAATAATTGGAAACAGGGTTATGTCCTCCTGATTACTCTAAAGAAAAAATAGTGTTCTGATGATATTATTTAATCACAGCACTTAAGGTAAACTTTGAGGCTTTACAAAGGAACGTCTTAAGAACGTAGTCTGAGTTCCTCTGGTATAACACATAATTAAAACTTGCACGTGTCCTAATTTTCTGTATCGTGTCTTTAGAGATATTATGAAAATAGTACAATGAGATTGGATTATGTAGAAGTGGCTGTAAGAAACATAACAGGATATTTTGTGAGCTTCCACAATATATGTTAGCTAACTACACAGCTTCTATTTCCCTCCCTTACCAAAAAGTAAAATTAGCTAGATGGCTCTGTTAAACGATGAAGATAATCTCTCTCTGACTCTTTAACAAACATGAAAGGAGGCGGCAAATCCGTGGTGTGCTGTGGAGCTGGTAGGGTTTGCATCACTGCAAATGTTAAAATAGCTCTTTTAAAAACGTTGTTTCCTAGCACACAACAGAGGCAGCCAGGCTGTACCTTCTTTTTTTTTAAAATCGTTGTGGTCACCCTGTCATTAGCTAAATAATTCAGTAAGGAGGGATAGCGAGGGGAGAATAACAATTTGAGGACTAAATGATAACTAGCCTTAAAAGATATTTTATGAGATACATGTTATTTTAGAAAACTGGTGAAGTCATCAGGATTTTATGTGAGAGGGATGCCATACTGGCAATTTTCTTTCTATTTCAAGTCCTTATTTTTAATGATGAAGGGGTCATTTTGTTAATTCCTACGCTGATTTGCTACAGCAGTTTGCAGCTTAACTGAGCCCCAGTCCTCTCTCTCTCACACACGCAGAGGCACTCTCAAATACATTTACAAAGCAGCAATTACTGAGAAAGTAGCCAGGGTAAATGTTGGTAGATATAATAATATAATACAAGTAATTAATCATGGGGTGTAGGATTCATTATGTCAACAAACTAGATGAAACCTCCTTGGGAGTGTGATATAAAACAGTATGTAAGAATGATTTCTTTAAAGTGACAGGCAAAGATAATCAATCAAAACTCTATCTGACAAAGCAACGTATCCATAAAACTGGAATATTTGGGACTGGGAAGCGTAGACACCATTACTGCAAAATAGGATACCTTTCACAGAGTTCTTCTGTGAATGGTATGAATAAATGGTATAGCAAAACAATAGATGTATTTCACCTCATCATTTAAATGAAGGAATAACACAGAGATTTTTTTTTTAGATGTGATTTTTCCTAAGGACGTGAACACTTTCTTTAAGATTGTAGGGAAAGGCATAAAAAATGTGAGCACTCCTGAAAACTCTACATTTTCAAGTAGCAGTGGAAGAAAGGAATAGCAGAGATGCACAGCTGGGAAGTCCCGTCACCGGATACAGGCAGCAAGCAGAAGCTGATTTTTTAATGTAGAAATCACATACGGGACTACAAATTTCAGGCAAAAGTTAGTAATAACTCGCTAGTGAAATAGTGAGTGAGCAGTGAAAATCTTTGGACATAAATGGAGCTCCAAAGTGAGTCTCAGCCTTCAGTAGCCAAAAATAAACCAGTTCTTGGCTGAAAGACATAAGTGCTATTGTGAAATTGATATCCCTCCTTGGCTTATTCCCAGACAATATGTTGCCTTTCTGGGGGCTGATCAATGTGATTGATGTGATGTGTGAAATCCAGGAGGGAGCTCCCCTTTAATCAAACCCACTGTCCTCCACTGATAGGCAGCTGTGGACTAACATGTTCTTCCACCTCGCTCCCTCCGGCTCCCCTTAGAAATTGGTACAGGCAAATAAAAAAAAAAAAAAATTAAAAAAAAATAGGATGAGAGGGGAGAGAAAAACGAACTGCTGCATAGGACATGAGAGGGCAGCAATCGAGCTGTGGATTTAGTCCTTAAAATAAATAAATAAATAAATAAAAGGCTGTGACTCCACTTGCAGCGCCGGGGCTGGCTCACAAAGGGCAGCCCTCTCCCGCACGGCGCCGGCCCCGGGACGAGAGGAAGATGTTTCTCCCAGGACAGCACCATGCCCCGGTGCTGGATCACCCCCAGCACCCCTCCCCTCGCTTCCCCTCAGTGTTCGTATTGATCTCATCTCATCGCACTGCTTTGGGCTAGCATGAAGGTAAAAAATAATTAGGGCTAAAAATGCCTTAAAAGGTTCTTGGATGTTGCTTTACTCATTTAGACATGATGTAAGTATCTGTGCGCAGAATTTTAAGTACTGACCCGTTTTAATTTTACTTGTCACTGGCTTATGATCCTATAGGGTTCTCTTCCCTTTGTACAACAAAAGACATGCTGTATGTGTCCAACTGCTGCTGGTTTTGTACTTCATGCAGGACATTCTTTTTAGTGAGACAGCAATTAAATTGTTAACACTTCCCTAGCATGTGGAATGAATTAAATTGAGCTAGCTTAAAAGATTAACATTACAGAATGATTTTATTTTTTTTTGAGGCTTATTCTCATAATTGTAAAGATTTCAAAGGTACAAATCTCATTTGGTTAACTTTTCCATGATTTGCTATATTATTGTAATACTTGCATATCCTATCTAGATGCCAGGTTGCCAGCTAATTATGTCATAAGCAATCAGCTAAGAAAGTCCATCCAGACCTCCCATGGAAAATGAATATAGTTTTAAAGCTAACCCAAAATAAAATAACTTTTTCTGTTTCAGAAATGGAGAAGTAAGAGAGCTTTACAACAGAAACATGTTATTGAATCCAGAGGTGCAGTAGCCAGAGTAAATATAGTTTGAAGAATAACCATAATAGGTGGGTAAATAAAAGTCGATCTAGCAACGACTTTAACTGCATCCTGACTTGAAGTGTGTGAACAACCTTGCAGAGCCTACGCCGCTAATCACAGACCACGTGTTTTAGTGTCTTATAAAAATAAGTTTACAGAGATAAACTGTTTTGTTCACTGAATTTGAGTATGGTGCTTTGACACTGAAAGAGCTAAGGCTTTGTTTGTCCCAGCCATTCCACTGTCGAGACTTCTACCTGTCAGGTTTTATCTGTTTGCCATTGCAGTTGGGAATTGAAAGTCTGGAGAAGATCCCAGCAGTGTTAAACCTGGAGCATTAATCTGCTTTTATTCCATATGTGAGTAGCATCACACTGTTATTGGGGGATCCATGCACATGCAGATAGGCATCCCTGCAAGAAGACCTACCTTTCTCCTTTGCCTCTTTGAATACCAAAAATGTATTTTTATTTGCATCAGCCAAGACCTTTCCTTGTTAGAGAACAAAAAACAACCCTTGATGTACAAATGCATCATAAAAGAATTGAAAACCTAATTCTCCTTCCCTTATTTCCACGTTACATAAGTAAACCCACTTATTTCACATTCAGGAAACACTGCACAACAACGTCACATTGAACAAGAAGAAAAATACTCAGCTAATTCCATAGGGCAAATGTAAATAACAAGAAGGTAGAATTTGCCAAGGCACCACTTTTTAAACTGAAATTTGTAAAATAGTGCAATCATAAATGAAATGTATTCAGAGATAGATGCTTAGAAAATTGCATATAGTGAATACGAAAAAGACCTAGCTAGCTCTTATCTATTCTACTGCTGTAAAAACACACACACTCTCTATATGTAGGCACAGAGTAATTTGTATTTATACATCCACACAATACCCCCATAAAAACAAATTGCAAAGGTCTTAGTTACACTAATAATTTTCAAATCCAAAATAATTCCAGTGTTTTTCTGAGGCCCAGAACATAATTGTTTGCTGCCTTTGGAATTCAATAGCCTTTTTATTTTAAGTTATTTTATTTTAAGTTCTTCTTTTCAGTGGAAACAACACAGGGCAGTGTTCCTGGAGCTTTCCTTCACTACCCTGCAGTGAAAATTAGAGAAATGTCTCACTACCAGAATGCTGGCTGCCAAAGCTTGGATCCTCATATTCATTATTAAAAATGTCCTTTTCATAGGACAGCCTCAGTAAAACACTAAGAGGGATTAATGAGTGTAATACTCTTTTACCGAATTTCCAGTCCTGATCTACCTTGCCATGCTGGCCCTCACCTTAGGAGTCTCTCTGTCAAGGCACAGTTCTAGTGGTGATGGACACGGACTATCTCAGAGAAGGACAAGAAGCTGAAGGTGTCAAGTGGGTTCTCGGCCACACCAGAGACAACCATTTGCAGGATGTCATGTGAAAAATATTTAGCTTGCAGCCAGAGGTTCCCATGGAAATTAACCCAGGCTAGAGTACTGCTTGTCTAAATCTCAATATTTTTTTAAGACAATCAGAAGACAGAAAGGCAGATTTGTGTCTTAGTTCAGGTTAAGAGCCAAGCTTTGGAAATGCTCATTTCTATCAAAGAAAAACTGCATAAATATTGTCTCCAAATCATAATGTTTGGTGTGCAAGAAAATTTATTTTGACATCAGAGAACTACACTCCGTGAAAAGCCTTACTTTTAACAGCATGCAACATGGTAAAATAAGAAAAACATACCAGAGATAATAAACATTTCAAATGTGAGTCTGTTCACTAAAGCAGTTTTTGGTGAATGTATATTGGTAGTAAAACTCAAAGTAAGGCTGCTACACTCGTTGAATATGCCTCCAGAACGAATATCCCACTAAGTACATTTTCATTGGAGTCACAATGAGAGACTGCAAACGCTGATCTCAGTTAAGCCACTGCGGTGAGTCCTGCAGATAATGTCTAATGCACAAAGACCAAACGGTGGGTAGACTGCCAAATTCTTATTTGTCCTTCACATGAAGACCATATTGACTGTTTCAAAAACTCTTTGTATGAGCCATTATTTTCAAATTGTTTCCCAACTTATACTGCAATTGAAAATTGGACAGCTCTTCAATTGCTCCTACATTTCAATTGATTACCAATACAGGTTTTCAGAATTAAGAATATTGCTCTATTCTTTTCCACGGCATCATGTTGACTTTGTGTTGTGGTCATTTAAATATTGCTGTACAGTTTGCACTGGACTCTGGTGTTAAGATAACAGAAGGGAGAATCAATTAGATTTATTATCTCTAAACTGTACAGTAAGTGATAAGACAACCCCTACACATAATGTAGCATTCATTTTCAAGGACTTGTATAGTTGTACAGTTTTAGTAGTTTAAGTACCAGAGTGACTTATAGTGTCATATACAACATTGAAAAAGACTCTACGTAAATAGACTCAAAGTTATCATAACGGAGAAGACAGTAGGTGGAAGCCCTCGCTCATGACATCCATGAGTAGCTTACATAAGCAACCTGCTATCACTGACATCCAAAGTCTAGGTTACAACTCAGAGACAAAAGCTGGACTAGAGCAGCAGTCCAGGCTTTGCCCAGGCTTCCTGAGCTTTCCTGTCATCATTTTGTCCAGAGGTCTAGTCTTATTATTTATTCCTAAGTCAGGTTTAACACTCCCCTTAAACTTACTTTGCACCCAATAAAACCACTCTTACTGGTTTAAGTAGGAGTCTTCTTTGAGTGAAAATGACCAGAAGATGTGGTAGAAATGCAGTGCAATGCTTTAGCATCCTTTAATGAATTGTCTCACACAACTGTTCCAACGTCAACGGCCGTCAAAGCAAGTCATTTTCTGATATCAGTAAATTTTGCTTCATAATGTGCATGGTTGTATTTATGACCAAACAGAAGAAATTTATTGCTTCTCAACTGAAAAGCAGAAGTAGAACTTGGGGTTTTTTTTTTTTGGTTGGTTGGTTGGGGTTTTTTTGTTTGTTTGTTTTGGTTTTGGTTTTGTTTTTGTGGGGTTTTTTCCCTAGTCAACACTGGGGATTTCCCTTCATTTGTTCCCATTGCAGATATTCAAATTGATGGGATAGCATTATGGGAAAGGTCACATATACAAAGGATAAAGAGCTTGATCCATCCCCCAAAATCAGTGGAAAGTTTCCTGTTGATTTTAGTGAGAGCAAGACTGGGCCCATTGTCCTTTCAATCTTTGCTCATAATTCTTCAGAGCCAAGTGTTCTGCTCCCATGACTTTTTAAAAAAAAAGAAGAAGAAAGAACACCATCCCTCTGAATAAATTATTCAAAATCAACCTTGGAAATATCTCCCTGTACAAAATACACTTATAGCTCTGACTGATTTTTAAAAAGAAGATAAGGAATAAGTTTCACAGTGAGTAATTTCCATGTCTACTAACTTCTCATAATATGTTCCGCCATGATTAAACCTCATCTATTATTGGTTCAAGGTTTTCATGACTTTTGTGATATATGCAGCTCATCCAATAACCTATTGCCTCACAAAATATTTGAAACAAATTTGCCAATTTTGCATCCTGATACCTGAGACATCTAAAGGGCCAAGTAAATACCCAATTTGCCATGCAAAGTTAAGGCTCCCTCTGGATGTAACAGACTTATAGTTTCTGGAGTCTTCAGTTCCCCATTGAGTGTTCATCTGTTGCCTGTTCATGACACATATTGTCTAAATAACATCTAAGAAGTATTTTAGCACTACAGTTATTAATAATGCATCTTAAAGTATGGCATCTTTCTGAAGCTGTAGACTCTCTTTGAATATTATTTTAGTTTAGTTTAGTTTAGTTTAGTTTAGTTTAGTTTAGTTTAGTTTAGTTTACTTTCCAAGTCATGAGTCTGAGAAGTTTAACACTTAAACTGGACACCTCTACAAGAGTCCCAGGCTGATCCAGAAAATAGTCCCAAAAATTCAGATGATGCTACTTTTTCTCCATAGCTTGAACGCTTGAAGAGAATGACATTGTGCAGCTGAAGATGCCAGCTTTTCTGTGTGTTCAGCAACCAAAGTCCTGGCCAGCTTTAGTTCTTGAAAGTTCCAATATTCTCTGCAATGTTGGCCTTACCTGGGTAGCTATAGACCTCTTCTTATAGTCTCTTTATTATATTCTTAATATATTCTTATTAATATTCTTATTATTCTCCTATTATGGTCCCATTATAGTCTATTTAATTTTCACTGCCTCTGCTTAACTTTTTTCTGTGTTCTAACTGAGGATTTTAAGTAATTAATAATTCACTAATGCAGCGGTTCCCACAGAATATCCCTTAAAATCCTTAGAATCCACAAGACAGGCCTATTGCAATATGAAGAGTAGGTGAACCTTTGGGAAAGTTCTGTAGTCTAATCCATTTCCTATTTATGTCCAAAGGAAATACTCTCCATCATTTTGCATATGTGGTCAATGAGATGCTATGGGCACTGTCCTTCAACCACCATCTGATTAGACACACATTTACCAAGGTCCAAAATTTCGGCACTCTCAACAGATCATAAACTCTGCTGCTGCTCCTGCAATACAGTGTAACCCACTGCAAAATGTTGCAATGACAGTGTTTCTTTGAAGTGTTTTTGGATGAAAAGAGGTTAGAAATGTTAGAAATTATTACATAGGTAGATCATCCAGTGTGTTTTGCATCATAATAAAATCTGATATCAACATGGATAAAAAATTACTATTTAAAGTATTTGGTATATTATAAAAATATTTTCTTTCAAAAATCTATTGTTTGCACTAAAAATAAATTTGGAAAATAAGCAAAGAGAAATGATTTCTTTTAAAAGTAATGCTCTATTGTGAAAAATATCAGAAGTAGATTAATATTGAATAACTTCATTGAATTTTAAAATATATGTATGGAACATTTATATTAGGACATTGCAAACCACCATACTTTCAGAGCAGACAGTGCTCAGGAAAGCAATTTGCTCTTCTGTTTGTCCGTTACAAATCAGGCTACAGCTTCAGAAGGCAGAACGGCCGTGCCACCTGGCAACCCCAACTTTTCCTCCAGTGAGACCTCGCACAGTCCACACTGGGAGGGACAGTCCATGAAAGCAGCAAGGCAGGTGTAAGAAAACAGATCTCGGACATTTTTGGTCCGTGCAGAACTGCAGGGCAGGCTGAGATGTGGAAGCAAACAGTACAAAATAACATCAGTTCATACTGGTGCGAGAGAGTGCAAGGTCTGCTACGACTATGGCAAAAAATCTCCATCGGGTCTCCTTAGCAGCGGAGATTGCCTGCACCACCCACTCCCAACTGGTCTTGAGACTGCGAGGGTTTGTGTGACTCAAGGCACAACTGTTGGAAGTGAAAAGAGAGCTTAATATTTAAAGAGGATCATCAAATTTAAGAGCCTGTAGGACCTTACCATCTCGAGCTGATATTTTTCAAAATCTGAATTTTGGATTTAGGTGACTAATATAGCAAGGAGGTGGCAGACCAGACCAACATCCTTTGCCGATTTAGCGCTGGTGATCCTGTTGGCTGTAAGGAGTCGCACGGTGACACTGCTGAATCCTTAGAGGTTAGTTCTGATGAGAAAGCACCACTCATAGTAGAAATATTTAACATCACAAAATAAGTAAAAGTGGAACTCTTCAAATACTGTGGTTTAAAAATACATTTCTCAAAACACTTTCAAACTCTGTGTTTGGAAATGTTGTACTTTGACATTTCATCCTGCTGTTCTTACTCCCCTAGATTGAGATAGCCTAAACAGTAAACTGTGTGTTTGCAGTAGTTGAAAGTCAGTTGGATCAAGTCAGTTCTCAAGTGAGTCAATGTATACTGTTTTACACCACAGTTGATCTTATTAGTCTCATAAGAGAGGCGGCAGCTCCAATAAAAGCCTCACTGGAAAAAAATGCACCTGTTTATTGTTATCTTTAATATTTTGTGAAAAGAAGAAAGACTTGACGGTAAGCAGCTTTAATGTATCTATTGATTTTCTTTATTTAAAATATTAATGAACTGACTAAAACAAGCGATGTTTTTGAAAAAAAAAAAAAAGATTTAAACAACCTGCATGATGTTTTCTACATGATCCCAAGTGTTTATATATTAAAAACCAAATTAAAACTGATTAGTTGATAATGACTGCAGATGCTGACCTTTGGAAAGATTTATTAGTCCTGCAAACTGTGAACTGGGCTACCTCCTCATTCTGACCTTGATACAAGAACAGAAACCGCGAATGGTAGATTTAACCCTTGCTGATTCTAAAAATAAATTCCTGCTAAAAGAAACATCAATTGTGGTCAAACAGCAGAACTTCTAGGCTGTGAATATTAATGCAAGTTCAATTTTTTTTTTAAATGAGACTATCCATGGGAATCAAATTAACACCCTCCATCTCCCTGGTTCTTTACTAATAGATAGATTTTTAGATGATGCAGAAGATTTGGGGGAACATTTTCCTGGACAATCTGCACAGTTGCACTTAATTTCCATTCACCAGCAAAGCAAGCTGGATGTGTATCATACCAAAAGACTATTATTGCGTTGCTTCAGTCTCACGATTGGTCTCATTCACTGTCCATTGCAAGCAGCACAAATATTCCCATTGACTCCAATCTGTGCGTGTACAGGTCCCAGATATGGACAAAACTGTGAATTGAAAGCAGACATTTATCAAGGTAAAAAGTCAATAAGACTTGTAAATATCTGAGAAAATTATTTAATTGCAATTTGAGTTTAAATAATGATGATAACTGGAACTGTTTTAGCTTACTTTTTATTTATTTATTGTAACTTCTTTTCAGGAGCCCATTAATGACTCTTTTTAAGCTCACAATTCATGTCTATTGACTTTAATACAGCCCATTGCAATGCTGATAGACCCTGCCTTCAGCAGCTACTTTATGCCTTACAAAATTAACAGCTAAACATCTGTGCTTAATCCTGCGCTTTTAAGCATAAAGCGGCCAAGTCTGGACTGTCTGGTAAATGGCTTCAGATCAGCAACAACTGGTTACATGAGTTAATCTTAGAAAGTGAGGGAAGGAACAGGGAAAGGAGTAGAGGAGAAGCCGTGGTTGGGGTTTTATTTCTTTTTTTTTTT
>VXBL01007437.1:1474531-1499456 GCA_013400195.1 Aramus guarauna
CTTTTTTTTTTAACAACCCTGTGATCTACACTGCAATCTGTTTTGTCTGTTGCTTCTGACAGTATCACAGGGAACCTCGCTTGGTGAGATTGATTGGTACCTCCAACTTAGCCATTTCCTTGCAGAATGGCTGCCTTTTTTTGCCTAATGATGTTACATTTGTCCTGCAGATGATGTAGAGCATGCTGCAGAGGATGAACAGCTCTGCTCTGATCACTCCTTACTTGGCAAGTACTCACGCTTCACACCAACACTCCTCAGCACCATTAATATTATATATGGATACCCTTGTCACAGATTTACATTCGGTGATCCGAAATCAGGACAGGAAGGGTGAAGTGTGCGGGGGGTGTGCGGGTGAGGAGGTGATCTGATTTATTGTGAGGAATGTTGGTGAATAAAAAGGAAGTGATCAAATTTATATTAATGTCTTGACCTATATTCTCAGTGCTGCTTTTTTCACTGCTCAACCCCAAAGTGTCTTTCCTGCTGCAACAGATTTCAAAAAGTCTTGAAAAACATGATAGTTCTCTGTCTTGATATGCATTTCCTTGCAATAAAATCTTTGAAATCACAATTTTGTGCATCAGTGAGAGCCCCTGGGGAGGTTAATCAGTCGTGAAGTAGAGGCCAGGTTCTCAGTCTCTAAAATGGTTCGTGCGGGATCTGCACATCCACAACTGGATGAGCATAGAAGCCTCGAGTACCAACACCGTAAAACACAGAGAGCAGTTGCAGAGTTACCTCCATTTATGTACACATCTGTAGATCCTCTGTGTAAGACTTGCTTAAAAGTTGATTAGAGAAAGAGAGAAAGAGCAGATCTTTAGTACACACCTTAGAAAGGAAATGCAATACCAAGCCACTCAAGAATGTGTCATGAAGATGGTAAATCAAAGAGCTCAAACTTAGAACAGCAGACATGAGCTTACTTACAATCTAACATTAGTGCCTTTTATTTACATCTTCTAATATTTAATTACTTAGCACAATAAATTTTCCATCAGATTACTTTTTTTTGATCAGCGCATGGGGAAATTTGCTCTGGGGATGAATCAGGGTGTTGTACAGAAAGAGACCATTTCTGGAAGAAAATCAGCTTTGTTTTTCAGAGGAGGTAGACCACAGAAGGCGTAGGGACTAAGGCAGAAGGTTTCCTGATGTTTCTTATGCAGCATTTGCTAAGTTGCCTACATTCATGTACTGATTTCTCAGTAGTTCCCTTCAGGTTTGGAAGTCAGAGAACTAAAGAGTGAAGAACCACAATATTTTTAATATCTGTGCCTCTCCAATGCCTGACTCAGTGGAGATAATAAAGCCACCTTAGGAGCAACATGAAGTATAGGAAAAGCAGTGGTGTTTTCTACATCTCTGAATAAAAGACTTAGAAGTATGTAAATAATCAATTGTGTAGTTTGCAGAAATTTTCCTTTAAGAATACTGATTGTGAATTGAAAAGTGGGAAACTGACAATTTGTATTGAATAGAATGCTTCATTTCTGACTCCTTGCCTTTCCCTTTCCCTTTCCCNTCCTCTCTCCTCTCCTCTCTAATAAATAAAGTTCAGATTTGTTTCTGGGTGAAACTGATTCAAACTGAAAGAGGAACAGTTTCATATAGAGAGCACTGAAATGAAATTATATGCTTTGAAACATCTGTTGCCAATCCAGAGAATATTGAAATGGACTATTTTCTCTGTCTGTTTCAAAGAGGGCTTTTTATTTTTCTTTAGTTTTTGGCAGTAGCAACTGTCTGAAATTGGTACAAATTGACAAAATGGTTTTGGCACCAAGAAGCTGTATCTTTCAGTACAGAAAAATGTTCTGACTGTTGCTCTGCTCTACCTGAGATTCCCTGGACCATGGAAATGCTGTAGGAGAGAGAGAGACAGAATATATTCACAGAAGCCACCTGAACAGTTCTTCTTGTTCTGTAGAAGGATACGTATGACTCAGGCACTACAGTGGAACCTGAACCCATAGTAAATGCAATATTGCAATGAAGCGCTAAGGAAAAAGCCCCCTATTATGAGTACTGCGCAGTGACCCAGTAAGTAAAGCTCGCTCTCCTACTCACCTCAGGTGGCTGGTCAGCAGTAAGTTAATGATCTCTTTATACTTCTGAAAAGCATATTCAAATAAGTCATTTACAGTTCATTAAATACCTGCTCTTGGCACTTGAAATGCAGAGCTTTGTAAGAATGGTTTGAGACATAGAATCTAAAGCCTGACCTGTACAAAACTTGGTTCCACTTTCCTCTTCTGACAAAAGGGACTTCTGCCACTTTGTCACTTTTCTGAAAGGCTTTGACAGGAGCCGCACTGTGCCTTTCCAGGTGTGGTTAGTGGAGCCACGGTACTTAGCTAATGACCTTGATAGTTTGGTGCTGTCCTCTTCTCTCTGATTTCTAGGTCAGAAGACCTATGTGCAAAATTGAAATTTTCAGATTTGTAAAATATAGGAAAAAAAGAATATTTATGCCCCAAACATGGTTGTTGGGGTTTTTTTTAGTGTTCATTCACATCTAGATTTATTGGCAATAATCAACTGACACATCAAGCATAAACTAATACCAGCTGATTACTGTCGATGCAACTAGGCATGAACTAATACGCCATAATGCCTCATTGCAATTATAAACTTTTCTTATAAAATGCTTTAAAATTACTTATGTTAATTTAGTTACAAGGCTAACATGTACTGAGCAGGAAATTATGTTGTATTAATTTCAGCACTCACCACTCTTATTAGCCAATCATATCACTCTTCTTCTTTCCATTTTATAATTATCATTAATTACCAGTTTATAATAAGTTTATTCAGTTAATTCAGTGCTTTTCATGCCCTGAAGCATAAACCAATACTGATATCATTTGAACCTGCAACTAATTAGAAAATTGTAGTACCATTAGGTAACTTGTTCTGTAAATGATTTCATCCTTTCAGGTAACCCAAGATTTTTTTTTTTTTTTTTTTTAAATTATGGACAGAAAAGAAAAACATTCCTGATTAACTATTTGAAGTTTGCCACATCAAGTTTTTTTATGGTTTTGTTTTGTAACAATTTTTTTATCAGTGGTAAGAAATTAAAATAGAATAAGCCAGAACAATCAAAAATAACTGAAAGTAGAAAGTAAGAACCAAATATGTTACTTACAAAATTATTTTGTCTGCTTCCATAGCAGAAAAACCCAAAGACACAGACACCTGCAGGTAAAATTCAGGAGAATAGCTTCCAGGCAACTAAGTGGAGTGTTTTATTGAATAACCTTTTCTTGTACCATTTTAAATGGGACTAGACAATGTCATTGGTCAAGTACTGTAAAGGATCATCTTGTACTGGGCAGAAAAGATAGACTCTCTTCTGCCTGTAATTTCTTTATGGAATTTTTTAAGAGATTCTTTAAGAATTATTTCTTATAGTAATGCTGCAATTTCAGCTGGAATTTTGATTACGATTTAACAGCTCAACCTTATAAAGGAATATTAACACAGTAATGCTACTAAATACTACCCCTTTCTGCAGGAACAGTGGCTTAATTCCAGGGCACTTACCATATAGTTGCATGTTTTTCATATAGATTAATTACCTCACCAGAGAAGTAAGAGCTGCAGTGGCAGTACTTGTACATTTTTCAGGTGATGGAATGAAATACATTTTCCCTTTTATAAGGAGGACATGAGATCTATTACTCTCAGCTTAGCTGATTCCTCAACCAATCCTCCCCAGGTCCACCTAAGCATTGTGCTTCTCCCTACACTCCAGAATGCAAATATTCCTCCTTCCAGTGCTTTATTCAGAGACAGCAGGTTTGTCTTGCACCAGCTCTCCCAATCTCAAAGCACCATTGTAGCAGCCAAGTCTTAGCCGGGAGGCAGCTGGGCATTGAATCACTTTCATTGTACACTAAAAAGATGCGTGCAGGGATTTAGATAATCCAGGCAAATATTCTAGGCTGTGTTTACAACTGACTGACTCTGTCAAAATTCCCCCAAATTAGCAAAATTCTGAATTCTAACTGGCACAACTGAGTGTCGATCAACCGATACTCACTGTGACTTATCCTAGTTCCGCAATGCATCGTTACAGCTCTCCTCACTACCGCTGACGGACTCGCTATCTACATAACTAACAGCTGTGAGAATATTCAAACAAGACTGTCTATGACAAACACAGTCTTGATGACTTTTCATCGAGTGGAGATATGATAAGTCTATGTTGCACTTTATATAATCATGGGTCAGTTAATTAACGGACAGGTTCGGTACTAAAGACAATCTGTTGCTTTGGCTGCCGTATAAGGTGAGAGGCACACCAGAGAGCATCCAATGTGCAAGTTATCCTCATATAACCCTTACCCAGCTCATGTGCTTCTTCTTTCAGGCTCTCAGACCTCCAAAACATGGATAAATAAATGATAACACCATATCTTAGTGGAGATAGCGTCATGTCAAAGTGGTTTATTGGCCTGTTACTACCTGCATGGCTTCTGATGTCAGGGTTATGGTTAAGCCCCCGAAAACCGTCCCTTTTCTGTATTTTCTGCTTCTTTAAAAGAAGCAGGGGTCAAAGCGCAGACCGGCTTTTGGCTACCATAACCTTAGGTTAGGCACTCCTGTGAATGCTTGGTGCTATGTCAGTCCATTTCTGTCCTACCACATATGTGATGCAATTCTTGATACTATTGTCATAAATGTGGTGCCTCCAGACCAGCCATCGCCGCTTTGTGAATAGACACGGCACAGGTAGGAGTGCAGAGAACAACGAGGTAAGGTGTTTCTTCCTTCTCAGCCTGATGACATGCTAGTAGCTGTCAGTACACAGTACACACCCTGACACCACTAAGCCACTCTTGCAGGACCTGGAAATAAGTAGCCTTCTGTGGTTTAAATCTGAACTGACTCATTTGCCATTTCTTATGAAGTCAGCTTGTGCCAGCTCTGCTGCTGCTTAATCACACTGTTGCTGGGAAATTGTCCTGGCAGAAAACCCACACATGAGAGCACAGGGAGTGACAGATATCACCTTGGGCCTCATCATCTTTAGGTGGTATCCCACTATGTTCATGCCATGAATAGGATGCAATAGACAGAAATACGTTTTAACAGCAGCCTGGCTTTTTGCAGTACCGTATGGTTCCAGGCATCAAGGGAGGCGGAAGAACGAGAACCTTTCTGGGACGGCGATAGAGGAGGGGGCTCAAGTAACTGCCAAGGGATTTGCAGCGTGAATGACCATCAGGCTGGAGTCCTGAGTTGAATCAGGGAGTGACCGGTTCGACAGTACACGGCGTGCCTGTAATGTCTGAGATCCAGTGTGACCCTCTCAACCTTTCCGTTGTCTCTGATTCCTCCTCCCACACCTCTAGTCATGTGAGGGTGATTGCTGTCTATCTCTTCTTAGCGTCATACAAACAGCCACACTGATAAGGACTAGTAGTTATTTTAAGTCCAGTTTCTCTGTTGCTAGTAAAATGCCTCAAAGAGAGTAGCAAAACACTTCAAGTGTGCAATTATGGAATAACTGATACTTCACAGTGAAGTGATGCTAGCTCTGAATGAGGTTTAGATTTTATTTGCTCAGTATTTCTTTACAAAATAAATTTTTCAATTTTGTTCTTCATATTTCTACAGCCCGTGCAGAGTGATTAAAAATTCTGATCTCACATGGACGGTTACAAAGCATGGTTTTGATTAATCAGAAAATTGGTTTAATAATTTGTTGCTGGGAGTAATAAATTAGTGCAGATGAAGTCCATACTGCTGTCTGTTGAACTGTAAGTCTGATATCACAGCCAGTCCTGAGAATTTAGAGGAACAACCTATGTGAATAAGAATATTCATCTATGTGTTTGGTCTGTAAGCCCTCGCTGCTCTGTTTGAAGTATTTGAGATAGTTTGCTGTTGTATCTAACATTTAATTTCTTTTTGTATTCACAGACGGTAAGCAAATATTAGGAACTAATGTGGCGAGGCATATTAATATTATTAGCTGGCATTTTGAATAATGGAGTCATGATAAAATGCTACAGCGGAGAGGGACTTTGGACAAAGATAATTAATCGTCTACAAACTTTATTCCAATATATTATGACTTTTATACTGAGATAATAACTCTGAAATCCATGCTTTAAGAATTATTTGATAATTGTACATTGGATGTCATCGTGGCTAGGTTAGGCCGTGCCATTTCAAGTACAAATATCAACAGAAATAGGATTTCACTGCTGTGGTCACTTTTTAGAAATATAATTCTAGATTAAATATGACTCATATGCTTGCAAGTTGACCATAAATTACAGAACTTTTATTTACTGCATGCCTGACAAGAAACTAGATTTCTTGGTTACCCTCAGCACAGTTCTCTGTGCATGGACTTCAGCTCTTTGGAAAAGGGAGTATACTGAAGGAAGAAAAACCTGGAACAGAGACAGCTTTTACCTAGATCAAAGTCAGCTGTCAATATGTGAGTACTGGTCTCAGAAAACTAATGCCAACTGTAGTTATATGTCATGTACCTTTATTCAGAGATTTCTGCATTTCCTGTGATGGGTCAGCTCTGTAGAAAAAATAGTCAGAAAATCAATGAGTAAGAAATGAAATAAAAAGTAGACCTGTTTTAGGCAGGGTGTTTTCTCTCTTCATCACTGACATAAGTGAGCATTTTTATGACTTACAACTCTCTGACTGCTGCTGAATATGTTTTCTGTATGTTGTGTAAAGACTTTTGATCCAGGAAGAGCAAGCGAGTACAGATTCCACTGCCAGGTCATTCTGAACTGATAATCCTTCACAGCTGTTTCAGATGCTTTTACGTGTAAGATCTATCAGATTATGAGAATGATCTGAAGTAAAACTGTTGCATTTCTGTATTACGTAGACCTGAGAGGTAGGAGAACACATGAACCTTCTACTGTTAATTTTTGACACAAACACTATCTGATTTACCCATTTGAACTATTTTTAGCTGTGTTCTGTGCATAAGCAACGCTCACTTGAACTGCCCCGCTGCAGAGAGGGGAAATTCATCGCTACACTAATCTCTAAAACTGCAAAATGAATCCCTTCACTCTGTTAGTCATCTCTTTGATCTACTTTATCTCAGATGTCCTAATTCAAGTGCTGGCAGCCAGGGTGTGAAGCAGCACTTGAGCTACTGGGAAAAATTGGTCCAACAAGGTAACTAACTGGTCCAGCATCCTGGTGAGCTCTGCTGAACTGCGCTTCCAACTCTCCCCTACAAAGGTAGAGCTTCAACCCACACTTCGCTATAGGCGAATCTGCAGCACCTCACCGTCAGTCCGTGCCTTGCTGTGTGGCACCTAGTACCTAAGAGACGTGTGCGTGGAGGTACTTGTGCGGAGTAGTTTACTGACAACACAGGACTTAAATTTCCGTGTAACACTGTGGCAAAGATAACCTTTGGGAAAATAACTTCTTCAACACCGTTAGTATCTGTTTAAGTTCAAGTGCAAGCATATTCACACCTGAAAAATATGCATGTACACAAGTCCTACTTTATAAGCAGAATGTGGATACAACTTATTACCTGATTTAATTATTTTGAATTAAGTTATAAACATGCTTTAGATTTCTATGGGGAATCCTATCACAAGTTCTCAAAGTCCTTTGCAAATAGCAATGAGGTAGAAAAGTGTTATTTGTAAAGAAAAATAATATTGATAAAGGACAATATTCAAATATAGTTTAAATGACTTAATGAAATAAAACTGAAACTCACAGCAGAATCAAGACTTGATGCTACATCACTGCACTTCAATCATCCTTTACTCTTTCTGGATAATGATGTTAGTGCCCCTCAATTTCACTTGAACATTTATTTTATTCTGGCAATCTGTCTTTTCTGTGCAAGGGCACCTGGAACCTCAGCTTCTTTCTGCACCTGAAGGTTGGCAGTGCGGCTAAGAAATGTGGGCATCTTGTGGTATTCAGCAGCAGTTCATGTCTGAAACCTTTCTTTTTTTCAAATTGAGGAATAAGTGGTGCTGAAATACCTTGTACTAATGCTTAATGCCAAAAGGAAGGGACTTTACTGTCCTAATACAGTCTTTTTTTTTTTTTTTTCTGTCTGACCATGATGATGTGATGAACCTTCATGTTGCAGATCATAATAAGAAATGCAGCTAAACTACAGATTTTGTTTCTGGGCCCAAGGTTTTACAAAGTATGACAATGCCAGTGTGTCAGAGAGATCTCTTTCATCATTTCTGTTTGAAAACCAGTGCTATAAAATTTGATGGACTTAAAGAAATTAGTTTCCGATTCTGGAGAATGGCAAAATGTTAAGTGTCTTAGAATAAGCAGCAGGATAGTGATTTCCTTTTACCTTTTGTGGATCAAAAGAGAGAGGTGAATTCAAATCCTAAGCAATGTGTCAAGAATTGAGACATTGGGGAGAATTTGTGAAAGTACAATCAACCAAAATAGCTAAATATTTTGATCTTCAATATCCTTCTATTAGAGGATGTTCATTTCCATGCACTATTTAGTTTACAAGTATTGATGCACTAAATGAGTTTTAAGAAACAGCAGGGGATTTATGGCCTTCTGATTTGTTATCTGGGTCATGAATATAAGAATTTCATTCTAATGTCCTGGAGCCATATCATGCCATTGATTTTTTTTAAGCAGATTTTGCCATTGATTTAAATGGGGAGTTCTGCTTAAAAATCAATGGCACAATATGGCCCTGAGACATTAACACATTCAGAATATTGACGGAAAAGGAAAATAAACCCCTTTTTTTAAAAGCTCTTTCTCTCAAAATATTATCCTTTCCCTAGAAGGTCTAGGCATTCTACTGGATGTTCTTAAATTTAGCATAAATGCTGTTGAATGCAAGTTAACAATTAGATTTTTTTTTTTCCTAAAAAACCATATGACTGGCATCCAACCTTTTAATCAAATAATTGACTAATCACTCACTGTGGTACAGCTTCACAATCAACTCCTCCAGCTAAACTCATCTCCCCTGACCCCCTCCTTGCCACTTTCCCTCCTCACTTCACTTCAGAAAATGTTCAGTACAGCCCATTAAGGAACACTTTAATTCAAGAGAGTCTGGCTGATCAAGAAAAATTAAGCTCCTAATAACAGCAAAATCGAAAGAAATTTGGACAAAATGACTCTCCGCATCACAGATTTTGTTTACTAGTGGGTAATTAATTCTCCACATATGTTGGGAACATCTGTCGCAGTGACCTGCCATCGTATCTGTGAAATGACTGCTGTGCAGCTCCTCCGCAGGTCATTAGCAACACTCGGAAAGGAATCTTCCTCTTTCTGCCCCAAACGGGCAATGCTGTCTGGGGTGTCCACATCCCACGAGTCGCCCAGGTCTCTGCGCCCCTGCTTCTTGCCTGCTTCCAGCACCTACCTCCCCTTCTGAGTCGTGCAGTGCTCAGAGAAGACCTGCTGCCTATAGAAAGGTAGGCAAGAGAGACACTGTAAGAGTCAACAAGATGGATTTCGTTGTCTTCTGCATCAACCTGAATCCTGTCACACCTTCATGGGTTAGCCGCCTTCTTGGTTAAGAATTCATCCTAATTTAATGATTTAGCAGCTAAACTGTCTATTCTGTTGCTACTTGGCCAAAGGGCTTTGATGAGTGGAGAAGAGGAACTCTTTTTTCTCTTTCTGAGCAGAGCTTCCTTTTCTGTCTGTGCAGGGACATCAAAACAAAATAAGGATGTGGCAAAGGAAATAAAAGAGAGGCCAAGTTTCCAGGCTTCCTCTTCTATGACTCAATTAAATTATTTTGTAATATCCAAGGGATAAGCTAGTATAAGAAATATTCCCTGATTAGAGAAGTGAGATATCAATGTATAGTGGTACATGTGCAAATCCCTTTTTTACCATAAGCAAAGCAAAAAAGCATAACAAATAAACACAAACACAAAAGGAAAAGCCCAGCATCTGTACTTGAAAACCACATTTAGGTCATATATTGGCCAAGTACTGCTCACGTGCCAAGGCATAATCACATGCTTCAGAGCTTTAGACATTATTTTCAAGGTCATGCAGAAAATATTTTTCTGGTGAGGCAAGTTCCCCTCCCTCCCCCCATACCCACAGGGACTAGAATAAGCTGAGGAGGGTGAACACCTGCAGCTCTTCCAAGACACCTGTGTTTACAATGAATGCCACAGAGCCAACAAATCTTCTTTCACAGGAAACAAAAAAAGATGCAGACATCAAAGAAAATTAATCTGAGATATCATTATACACAAAGCAAAGCATTTATTGTAAGAATCATGCATCACTCTCCCCAATATTTTATTACACACAAGAATTCCAACTCCTGCCATTCTCAGATTTCTTTTTAAATACCTTTTTTTACCTTCCCTAGAGGTGTATTGTATCCTGAAGTCTAGGATTAATGTTTATCTTTAAGTAACCTTCTAATTTTATTTTTTTTTCAAGGGACATTGCCACATTAAAATTCTGAGTAGATATGAATGAATGTAATCTGGTGTAACTCCATTGGTACCTGAGAAAAAAATGTTGATTTACATCCAGTAAGATTGCTGGACGTCTCTATTAAAACCAACAACAACAACAAAATACATATCCTTACCACTGTTTCAGATAATAATAGGGAGGAGAAATCCTAGCTTAAATATTGCTTCTCAAATTAAGAAGTTACTTTAAGAAGTTATTTTTATTATGGTAAAGACTGCTCCATCTGTAGGCTGAAATAAACCATGAAGAAGTTGTAGTCTGTAAGTATATATATAAATATATATAATAAATGTCCTCCCACTGAACAAAACTGGTTCTATTCATTTTTCAAGGTACACAGTTTGTTCATATGTGTACCAATCACTCCAATGAAATTGTAGCCAGAGCATAGGGCTGGGAATTGGGAGATGGGAACTACTCCTGACTCGGCTGAAAGCTACCTGTGTGACCTTGGCAAACATCTCAGGACTCACAGGACTGATGGCTGCTTAATGAGATAATCTGCTATGAAAAATGGGGGTGGGGGTATGAGGTAAGAACATATGTGTGTGCATGAAAAGAAAAAGGAGTTTCTGAGGCCAATAATTACTTAATTGGGTCAGTATTTTAATAGATTTTGCTACATTTTATGCACAAAGTCTGAATTTGTCTAGACTGTAGAAACAAGAGCAAATGGAAGAACTGCATCCCCAGAGCTGCTTTCTGGTAAGCAAAAGAGTCAGGAGGCAGCTCTGAATGAACCCACATTCGAGGCAGGATTTGGTCTTGCACATAAGAAGAGAACAAGCTGCTTGGGTAGCTAGCAGTGCCTTTGGCAGCAGGGGAGAAAATGAAGTTAAATCACTGATCCTTTACAGCACTGGAAATACTGAACTAATTTTCTGGTTGACGATATGCAAACTTGTTGCTTTGTTTTTACCATGGGGATTTGTTAGAAGGGGAATGTATTTTGTTGCATGTCTGGCAAGAATAAGTCAGTGTGTCTGGGTTCCCCAGATGGCTCTGGGGCTCAAGGAGTGGAGTTGGAGAAACATTGAGAAACAGAAAATCCATTAGCTGTGCAGGGTCTCTGACAAGTGATCTCAGAAGTTGCATGCCCTCCAGGAGACAGCATTCAGATGTATTTATGTATATTCATATCAATTGCTTTCTCACATGGTACTAATCAGCATTATATCAAATATGTGATAGTTCTTGCAACATTCAAAGTCACGTAAAAGACTGAATCACATGCGATACTCCCAGTGTATTTCAACACAGGACTGTTTAGCAAATGCTTCGTTGCAGATCTGTTGCATTGTGGATCACAAAAATAAGACAAGAGGCAGCTGCCTACCAGGATCAGCATAGAAGGGGTACTCTAACCATGGGCAATTTTTGATGAGTAAGCAATATTGGTAGGTCACCTCTCTGTCTCCATCTCTATCTCTGAGTTCAGTTCCAGAAATTCAAGACGATGAGGGCAGAGGGGAGAGAGTGAGCAAAATCTCAGACTTTAAGCATTTATCTCACAGCAGATCTACACACAGATAATGCACCATGTACTGCCTTTTTTCCTCCTGAAATCCCTGACGGCGTAGACTCTTCTGCATACCTTCAATCGAGAGTCTAGAGCAAGTTGACTGTGAAAGAGTCAGATCAGCTGTGGAAAATAACAGTGCTCCAAAGAAGCCAGGATATCAAAACGGCTATAGCCACCCGTAGGCAGTGTCTCCAGAGACCCTTTCAAAGGTAGCCCGACATACTGATAGATTTTGTCAGAACCTCTTGCATGTTAGATTTTTTGCGAAGATACCATCTTCATCCCTCCATTGCCTTCCTTCCCACTTCCCCCTACACACACCTCTCCTCTCCTTGAGGCTGGAAGTTTTTGGAGAGGACTCTTCCAGGGAAGATTTCAAGGGTTTTACTGTCCCCACACTCCTCCCATGTGTTGCTCCCCCCACCTTCTCCTCAGCAGGCCCTGGTCTGACCCAATATTATTCACCGTTCCTTCTGCAGGCTGTAATCTCCAGCTCTCCCAGGGGAGTAAAACCAGCAGCCAAATATCTGCTGACGGCTTTGCATGTGTAAATCCATAGCAACTTCATTGAAATCAGCGGAATTAGTCTGGCTTGACACCAGTAAGAAGAAGAGCCGGATTTGACTTATTAGCACAATAACGGAGAAATTAGTTAGATTACACTAAGGATTTCTGTGATAAAAACATTTAGTTTTCATTTAACCAGTGCAAAGGTAAGAACATAATTCCCTTAAGGACTGTGCAGAAACAGTAGCCTATATACAAAGAAGGAAAAACCTTAAAGAGGAGTATGCTGTCAGAGAGAGTGATACTAATGCCCAGGAGAGCTGTATATAATTAGCTGTCATCATTTACATGGTTAGTTTCTTCACCACATACAAAATATACATAATTACAGTTCACTTACAAAGGATTCATTTGCTGTGTTCCATATCTTATGAATTTTTATGGCACGTAAGTCAGTTACCATTAAGTTAAAATTTAGGCCAAAATTTCTAGAAAACTTCCAAGTAACACTCTCTTGCAGATTGTAGGGGAATCAGCTACAACTGCTTGATATTACAGCTGCTAGTCCTTCTAAAACTCAATATTTAGTTATTTATAACTACATCAAATATTACAGTTGTTACTCATTAAATGGTAACATTTGACTTAGTTGCAAGCAAGTAAAATTTGCCACTTATATGGCAAAAGCTCAGAAAAAGCTTCAGAAAACCTCAGTCAAAATAATTCAGCTCTTTCAATTAATATTGTCAGGGAGAATGTCTTCTGTATCTTGGAAATTATTAAAAAGCATGCCACTGAGAAGCCATACCTAAACTGGAATTTTCAAGGCTAGTCTTTTTGTCAGGAATGGGAATGAACTCACCTTTGAGAGAGCTATGAACTTCTGCAAAATTTCAGTTCTTATGGAATCCTCAGAGACTTTGGCAGGTAAATTGTCTGAGGGATGGAGAGCAATAAAAATTTCCTCAGGAATCAGATTTGGGAAAAACAGTAAGAAAACTTTTCCAGATGTTAGAATGGAATCAAATATTTCTGGGCATGACCATGCCTTTGCACTAACAAATTAATGTGATGTCCACTGGCTAATTGGATTTTCATCTCTCCCTTTTTATGGATTTGGAGTTGTTAACAACTTCCTACTGCTATCAGGCACTCTGTTAAAAAATAAAAATAAATAAAATCAAAGCAACAAAGGAAGGAGCTGAATTAATTTCTATCTGTAACCTCTGTAAGGAAGGGGAAATGCAATATTTTCAGAAATTATACTAATAATGGTCCTTGACTGTAGTGAGAAAACATCTCCTTTGCTTATGTAGCTCTACATTAATGAACATGAATTTCGAACCACCAGTCTGTAGAACAGACTGACTCTCGAGTGATTGACTGGAAATCAAAACCTCATTGTTAGCGTGGCATAAAGTGCTGATTTAGTACAAGTATTCTTAGTGGCTCAAATTTGTTTTAACAGTACTTTAAAGGGCTAATACTGTCCTAGTGGAAGTTACACTGACTATATACTCTGCTATCTCACTATCAGCACAAGAATAATTGTGCTTTATGGCTAATAGTGTTCTCTCTTACTGTCTTGTTCAAATTCTTGAGCTACAAGACTATCTTTCATTCCTCAAAACTCAGGCTGCTGGAGAAGGTGATGCCAAATATAGGTTGAGAAGGTGCCCCATAGTGCAGCAGTCCTCTGAGGAGAGGAAAAGGTGAAACCTAGGAAAAAGGAATAAGAAAATAGAAAGACGAGGGCATTTCTACCATGTCGAGAGTAAATTTATCACAAATTTATGAAATATACACACATACATATATTTGTGGGCAAAATACTTTTTTGGAGGTTGATTCAAATTCCATTAAAAATGGCAGCTTAGAAACAGCAGTCAGAGAAGACCAGGGACAATGTAGGCAGGAAAAAATCTCAGATGTGTTCATGGCAGTAGACCTTCCTGGAAAAATGTTTCCCAGTTATTTCCGCACAAAGGGAGAGGAATTAGTCCAAAATACACGAACCATGTCTGGAAATAATTTTTGGGCTCAGCTTATGGTGGGTGGATGCCTCCAGGAAATGATTGGAGCATCCAACATGCAATGCAAAAGAAATGGTGTAGAAAAGGTAATTGGAGCTTCTTTTAAAGGAATTAACAAATATAAAACTCTCTTATGCAGAAGAATAAGACTCCAGGCTGCTGGTTTGCCTCAGAAGTTGATGCTGACCTGAGAGCAATCTTTGAATTCCACCCACTATAATTCCTACACTCAATGTCCTTCAAATTTCTCACATCACTTTCAGCTGTGCCCTACACAATGAATATCAGTGCACTTTCTGTAGATATTTGTATGTGAACTACAGTATGACTGGTATTAGTTGTGCTAAATATTACTGATTAATATAGTTAGACTATTTCTTTAATTCTGCTCATATCTGGGTTGGATTGATCTTTGGATGCTAGTAACTGTGGTCTATTGACAGCAATTGAGCAACAGTGATTTCACTAAGCTACCCCCACCTTGGTATGCTAAGCACCCTTGACACATCTGAAGGCAGGAGCCTGCCTTTGAAAAGATAGGAAAATAGAGATACTAAAATTGTGAGTTACTTGTTTAAATCCCAGTTAAATAAGAGGTCTGGATTCTTTCCGAGATTTGTAACATGTTTAAGAGGTTTGCACACAGGTGCCTAGATTTCTTCGACAATTCCCTTTGTGTAAAACACTGAAGCTTTAGCAGAGCTGAAACTTCTTCAAGTAAATGTGGTGAGAAACTAGTAGCTCCTCAAAAAATGTGATTCACGCGGCACTTTAATAATGTATTTAAATTGCTGAGGGACATGGCTATGAAGACTTGCATGTATCACACCTTCCTACACACTGCGTGCAAGAGTGCATTTAAAAATTTGCAAAGTCTAAGCAGATGCTGTTACCATGACAAATGACTTTTTAATCAGTCATAATTTTGCACTAAGTGCTGTATAAGTGCCCTTTGTTTCACTACTTAAACTGTCAATGGCTAACAATGGAAGTCACAGACTAGTGCCTGTCATTAAAAGCAATGGAAAAAATCAATACAAATTTTAATTAAAGGTGCCCAATGACTCGAGCTTTTAAGAAAGGAATTCTCCTTGTCAGTACATCTTGCCTTCAAGCCCTTTCTGGCAGTTCAGAAGTTAACACACAGGCAAATGGAGGTATTTGCAATGTGCTCCTGGAAATAAGAAGAGAAGGGGGCATGAGGAGAATTCAGGGAAAATATTTTCTATTTGATTGGTATTGTTAGGGAAGGGATAAAGTACATAAGTACTGATGCCTGTGGAAACCCTGGAGCATGCTTTTCATTAGACTTTTAAAAATATGGAAGAATATATAAAAAGATATCCCTGTCAGTAAAATTCACAATATAGATTTTTCTGTACACACTTGTGAAGAAGTAGCTTCAAAAAAAACTTCCTATTGCTGTCATTATTATTGGAGTATTCGTGTTATTGACTGCCTCAAGCATCTTGTCTTTGTTTAGTCTCTTCTTACCCCTGAGTGCTCAGGTTTTTTTCTTGTCGTGTTTTTCTGATACCTTGTGTTTCTCTGTCATCCGCAAATGTGTTTGTTGAAGAAGCTGATGTATGTTTCACCCATGGTGATAAAATCTTCACTGGTGTACCTTTAATAGAAGTACTTCTACAATAGTAGCTGAACTCTAATTTCTCAATAGAAGAGAAATTTGACAGGAATAAATACGAGGTCTGGGCCGCACAGATGATTTTTCTAAGTGCTTGCTGGATGGACATACCTCCTAAGTGAGCCTACTTATTTTGAAATTTAGGTAGATTTTCTGGATTAGGTTAAATTGTATTGAAAGACATAGAATATGAAGCAAAAGGACACTTGAATACCATAGTATATGTTCTTTTAGGCTACTAAATTATTAGGTAATTTTGCAGCATATGTGAACCTGACATGATCTATGAAATCTTACGTCACTTTTGTATTTTGGAGAAATTTGCCATCTCAGTAAGCATAAATGATACCTTTATTGTGACCTGTTCATCCATGTAAACAGTGCTTTTAGGTTTTTATAGATTTAGATACTCATCCTTTTGGTTGCAAACTGAACAATGTTAGACTGTGAACCACAACTTGGAGTATGAAAAAATTCTATATTTGTAGGAAAAATCCCCCTGAATTTGACATTTTATTAAATGTTGGAGCAAAAATTATAGTCTTCAGGACTTCAGTAACACTTTCATGAACTGTGTGACAGTATCAGTAAGCTGGTCTTGTGAGCATTACATGGTTAATAGTGCTTTTACTTCCTTACAAGTTTTTTTCATAAGCAATACCTGGTTTCTAATATAGGCTATTTATTCCTATATATTCCACCTCATATTTCTGATTGAATCCCCTACGTCTCAACTTCTTTTTTTCCTGTTATTTTCCCTTCTGTGATATATAAAGAGTAACCTGTTTGTCATAGCAGTAGCATTTCTTTTTCTTACTTAACTTACAGGGATTCCATGAGGAGAATGAAGAAAATGGCAACGGAAGAAAAAACAGCACCAATGGTGCATAAGATAGATGCATAATGCTGGCAAATGAAAAAATACCACAGTAGCAATCCTTTGGGATTTGACAATGCATCCAGCGCTCTTGGATGCAACCGGCATGGCTTACCGATCCTGGCTGAAATCCAGGAACTTCTTACTCTGTTTCCATCTGAGTCAGCCTTTCTCATTTGCTCCCAGATAAAGATTCAGATGTCTGGAATTTACTTGTTTAAAGGGAAGTTAGAGGTGTGGAGTAGAAGTTGGTGAAGATCATTTCCCCTCTTCTCTACTGACAACAGCAGCAATCTGCAGTGACTGGTCCCTTGGTGTAACTCAGGAGCGTGTTAAAGTCTTGCACTGAAGACAAGGCAGTGCTTGTGCCACCAGGTCCTATCCAGCCCACTTTCCATGAGTGCCAGGCAAGGTGTGATATGAGATGAGGTAGGGTTCAAGGCATGCACTCCCTTATTTCCTTTCTCAGGTTGCCATTGCTGAAGCAGGGCACTCAGCTGAACTGTGGTTCCCATGTCCAAAATGGAAATATTTCCAGAAAAAAGTGCCTGTGGAAGAGGTAATGTTGAATGAGGCAGTAGAGCTCTGCAGGCAGGACATGTCTGGCACTCAGAGTGTCATCTCCCTCCTGGCTTTTTGGATGGTCGTTTGCATACGCTTGGACAAGTTGCTTAGTTTCTATGTCTCTGTATCAGAGTCTAGACTGGCCTTTCAAACAACATAAGCTCTATGGGCAAAGTATCATACAAGTTTAAAGAAAAAAATTACTGCCCTTCCCAAAAGTGTCTGGTATCTACTGTGGGTCTGTGTCCTCCAACAGCACACTTTTCCCATTCCTGTCTCAGACAATGAGCAGCAGTATTTCTGGGGAGTTTTTGCCATTTGATCTCCTCTCTGATCTAATGCAATTGTCCACTGGCAGAAGCGCTGTGAGGTGCAGAATAAAGTAATGAAGCTAATCTGATTTCCACCCCCCAACCCCAGTATCTACATGCCCTTATTATATTAGATTCCTAATGAGATTCTCTGTCTGCACTCCAGAAACAGGGCTGAAAATGTATGTATATGTGGGGAGGGGGAGATGCTGTGGAAGGTTGCCTCCATTTACATCCCATCTTTAATGGATAAAATCCGCCCGTCCTTGAGTTGCAAGGTATCTACCTCCAAGATTTCTTGAGGGAGAAGCTTATGAAATTGCCAAGAAAAAAAAAAAAGCATTTAACACTGATGTGTCTTTGGTATGGCAACAAATGTAAGCACAGAAGCAGTACAGGGAGAATCTTCTTGTGAAGGTCTTGTTTGTGCCCACCTGATAAAGCTGAAAGATATCCTGAAGTGAGTGGAGACTGTGCTGGATAGATGTGCCTGAGCTAGAATTGCCAGGAAGAACTCTGAATAAACTAGTTTTATGTTGTTAAGCAGCAAACATAGTTACTTACCTTGTAAGTAAAGAGCCTGTACACTTATAAAAGTCCCATGAAATGGCATGCAGTGATGCATCACTTGCAAGTCACCCAATCCATACTTAATCCTCCCTAAAAAAACAGCTCTTACCTTTACCAGCTGTACAGAGCCAACGCCAAGCAGTTTTTAATAGAGAAGGAGAGAGCTACTGGATGCTGAAGAGCTGGCCAGTAGTGGCCATCCCAGGCTAAAATTCACACACCAGAACCATGTTTCACCATTCTGGTCATAAATAATTCCTGTCCTGCTAAACTGGATTAGATGCATCTTAGAAAACAAACTGTATTGCCCGGAGAGTGTGTGGTGATCATAACTTTTTTTTCTTTTTCCCTTGGAGAGAAAGTTGAAATTTCAACTAAATCGCTGAAATGTACCCGTTGTAATGTAGTAACAGGGTAGCCATCATATAACAGAGATAAACCTCCGGCCTCTACTCAGTTCAGTGAAAAGCCTTGCAAGCAAGGCCTGAATACAGTTTCATGCTTAACGAACCCAAATTTGGTCACTTCAAAACTGAGTTTGCCTTTTGGTCCCAAGGCAGAAATTTTTTTGTTGCAAAGAACACTCATGACTGATTGTTGTTTATGGATAAAATGCCTTTAAAAGAAGTTTAACAGCCTCAGCTGGGTCCTTCATGGACAAAGGTCCATATCACAGAAGCACTATACATAATTCACCACAAGAGAGCCCCAGAACTAAGCAAGAAAGCTAAATTACCTGTCACTTCCCGAAGAAGTGTTCCCTTTGGGTCAAGGTTGAAATCATTGGTAAACCGATGTGAAGAAGATCGCATTGGTCTCTGTATGGATTCCTTCTCTGTGTCAGGACTGCAGAGAGATAAGGGAGGCAGAATGAATGCCTGCTAAAATTTCCACGTTATTCGCAATTCTTATTCACAAACCAGCGAACCTCTCCCCGATCAAAGTTTGAGGGACACGTGCAGCTGCGGAGGGGGGAGTATCGGCGTTTCTAAAGCAGCATTGATTCTTTCACTAAAGCAAAACAACACTTCTGGCAGAGCATGTATTCTGTTCACAGGGGCGTCCTGTCAGAGGTGCGAGGCATTATGGCTTCGTCTGAATACAAAAAACACCTCATTATTACCCTGGATAGGAAATGCTGCTAGTTACAGGGAGCGAGTATGACTTCGGGAGTACAGTTCATGAGAAGTAGATGCCATCTGGCTGTCATTAAGTGGCTGATTGTGGCTTTCTGTGATTGACTGGTGATTGATTGACAGGTGGTGGAGAGGAAAGGGATATAGTGTGTCAGCCAGACACGCCAGCCTTTTGTTTCAGTCCTGTAATTTTTGTGGTGTGTGTAGCTATCAGGGGGGCAATTTTTCTTTTGGTCCCACTTGCACTGCAGCCTCCATGTCAAGTAGACCTCAAGTCTGTGGAGAACAGGGGAGTGTGGAGAGTATTTGACCGAATGCTGAGACTCTTGCAAACCTTCACAGTTTAATTCTATGACAAAGAAAAGATGGAATTTGAAGAAGATATTTTGTCCTGTCCTCCCTTTCTCATGTGCCCACATTTTCAAAGGCTGTAAGGAATGAACTTTTGTTTTGCCACATTCAGTTTATAACAACTTTAAACATTACAGCAGTTTAAGAACATCTTTTCTAGATGTTTTTAATTAAAAAAGCAGAAGTGTAACAGATAGGACATCTAAAAATAAACTCAAGCTTGCAAAGGTCCAAATCACTGTACCTCAACAAAATATTTGGGACTGAAGTGTTCGTTTCGCCCTGAAAATTTGAGGCTACTGAGGCTTAAATTGTGCTGAGCAAAGTTTGCTTTCTATAAATATGCAAAACTGGTTTCTGGAAGTGCAAACGCCTGGCAAAGGCTTTATGCAGAGCTGAGTCACAACTACTCAGTGTGCAGTCTCTACGAGCGCTGCATGCGGTGGGAGTGGGTAGGAGCTGGTTCGCCTCTCCATCGCACTTCTCTTGACAACAAAGCTTGAAGTTGCTCATGCTTACGAGATGTCTGCTGGACACCGAACTTGGAGTTTAAGTGGTGCCATCCTAAGGCTGGCAGGCATCCGAAGGGTGCATCCGAAGGCTTGGTGCAGGTAGGGGCTGTTCTGAGCTGGGAGGACGAGGCGGTGTCTGAGGAAGGCTCCGAGGTCAGTAAGTGCGTGAGTAGGGTAAGAAATCCTCTAGATGCAGCTCAAGATGGTCAGTAGTATCTAGTGACTGTGCCTCAAAGCACAGAGATTAGAAATGTGTCTTTTCCACTGCAGGAGGCTAAATTTTGCCTTAGTGAAGACTTTTGGAATGAGGCAGTCCACGCTTGTGAAGTGACTTTTCTATGTCCAAGTTAGGCCTTACCAGGTCTGGCTTGCACATTAAGCCGATGTCTGCCCTTGGGAAAAATCTTCTTCAATTTCAGCACTAGGACTGTTGCTTTCAAATGCAGAATTAAAATAACCTGTACAATCTCAACAAAGATATGAGACCAGAAGAGCTGATAAGTAGTCACTGTTGATATGAATGGGGATTTCTGCTTAAAACTCGGTGCTGTGTTTCCTCATATTTATGTAAAGAGCTTTGACTGAAATCCAGGTTTCTTGCATAGTTGAAAGAGTTTTCAGACTAGACATCATTTTTTAAGCATGTTTGCAGATATGTTTAGTAATTTTGAGAGAAAATGAACAAAAGAAATAACTAACTTCCTCTCTTTTGACCACCTGCAGTAGAAAAATATTCAATGTAATATCACTTAGGTTGGAATAAACATTCTTATAAAGCTCCTTATTTGTGAAACTACATGAAACTCAAAAAAATAATTAAAATACAGTGGTTTTCAGGTGAAGAAACATCTATAATACAATGTATAATATCTTTGTATATTTAGTAAGCAATTGACTACATACATGGAACATAACTAAATCCACACAAACAAGATTTAATAGTTCCCATGGTAACTAAATAATGTACAAGAATCATCTAAGTAGATAAAAAAATGAATTCATATTTGGAAGTCTTGATTCCTAAATGCCTATTACTTTACTGATACTATTAAATGGGATGAAATGTTTCACAGGAAACAAAAAGAGAGGATCCTAATTCGATTAAGACTGAGTAAACACGTTACACTTTTTTCTTTTTTTTTTTTTGCAATTGTTGTGTTTGTGCAGTGATATAGAAAGTAGCTCTAGCACACAGTGCAATCCCTTCTGTCCAAAACAAAGCTTGCACACCAGTGCATTGCAGCAAAGAGTGTTCTTGTAAGAAGGAAAAATGAACTAGCTGGGATTATACCAGTTATCGCATTCAACTCAGTATTTTACTCTGGGAGTCAACAAGACTACTGCTGCTTTAAGGAAAGATGGTCTCCAAACGGTTTATGAAGTGATAGATCATATATAAATAGGTTGTTTGCTCTCAGTACAGATGCCATCATTACTAACTACTTTCAGGCTCTTTGAGAGCTAAATAATTTCGTAATGCATCATTGAACATTTAGTTGCTTCGATAGCAGATGGTTTCAGGGGTCCATCTGCTCACAGCAATGTTTTCAACAAGCCCCCTTCACCTTCACCAAAAGGTTCAGAAACATTAGAATATTCATTCCTCACCACAGGTGCCTTTCCTGGAGCCTCCCCATACTCAGGCATAGTGGGTCGCACACTCAGAAAGACAGAGGTGGTTTCTGAAATATGTGACTTAATCTATTGTGTGTAGATTACTTCTGTCAGCACATGAAGACAGCAGCAAGACTAGGAAATAGGAAGCATCAGGTTACCTGGAACACAGCTTTCGTTTGTCAGGGGTAGATTTTTAATAGGCTTGCATCTAAATACAAACATTTGAATAAATTTTAATAGTATTAATAATTTTAACTGTGCGTACACAGTTACAGTTGCAGTTAACTGTGTGTACCCAGTTAAAATTATTAATACTATTAAAATTTATTCAATTCTTTATATTTAGATGCACGCACAGTTAAAAGATCAGTGCACAGCATAAATATCCAGGTACCAGCTGTTGAAGAGAGATATCTGATGTAGTGGAATACAAATATGTCAAATATGTATTGCCTTGTAGTGTTAACAAGCATAATAGCAAGGGAATAAGTTATAGTAATCTTTTTGTAAATTGTCTGTCCTGTATTAACTCCTATATGAGAAATGCAGTGAAGAAACTCAAGAATGAACTGTTAACTCTTTATGTGCTTTTTTTTCCTTGAGGTAAGTTAATTGCAGACCAAAAAAAAATTATAGGGCTTGCAGACTTCATTTGGCAGAAGAAATAAACATATTTGATCTATTGACTAATTGGAGAAGCATTACTCTGTCATCCATTTTTATTGCTGTTTTCTCAAACTAGACAAGAGGGCTCTCTGAGAAGAATGTCTCTTCACAGAAGCTGGTTTGTTGAACACCATTGGGACATATAAGTTAGAAGAGCTTTTGTATCTGAGTTACTGCCTCTGTAATTCCCAGGAGAGATACCTAGAGTTCCTTGATTTCATCCTCTCCAAATGCATATATTCCTACATAGATTTTCAATTTCATAAAGTGTTTGGAAATAGAAACGACTCCAGAATTAACTGAAAATAGCTTTGAGCGTTGAAGATGTCCTCCTGTCTAAGACGAGCTAAGGGATGGGTTTTGTGCAAGTAGTAGAGATTATTAAGGATTCATAAGTAAGAAATAACACTTCACGTCTATGTGGTGTACACTGAAATAGGGGATGCTTCAACTTCTACCCTTATACCAGGCTGCTAATTTTTCTTGCTTATAAATTGGAGTATAAATATACAGTATCTACTTGGGTATTCCCTGCCTCAAAAGCACATAGTCTTTTATGTATATAAAGGACCTAGCACAGCAGTGTGCTCCACTTCACCAGGGAGCTGTTTTGATAGCTGCTCAGGAGTTCCTTTACCTAACTCTCATCTTAAAGCAATGTGATAGGTTTGAAGTAACTTTCAGGAAAGCAGATAATAAGGATTAAACTACTGTTAGTGTGTCTGAGCACTGCAGTTCAAAAGCTTCTGAAAATGTACGTTGTAACGTATCTCAGACCACTGAAGGGTGGTTTCATGATTTTATTTTGGCACATGACATAGTTTCCTAGTCTTGACTATGTAGCTTGGTGGAAATGGCTACAAGCAAACCACTTGGGCTGAAAACTTCAATTTCTTGCTCTTTAGTCTGACTAACTTCATTCCAGGAAGGAGAGTTGTACAGATACTCCCATCAGTTAAGCCACCCACTGTCTTCTGAGCATTAGCAGCAGACTCCTAAAAAGATCCAACTAAAGTCAAGTCAGTTTTCTCCTCCCTTTTGCAGAGTACAGCTCCAAAGTTATTCTCACAAAAGATTAACCCAGAATTTTGCAAGTAATAGGATAATTTTGCCGTCTATGTGCAGGTCAGGCCACGCTCAAGTCTTTCTCTCCTCCACTTCTGAGTCAGTGAAGCAGGATAACAGGCATTTTTAAAGTTTACAGTCAGTGGGTGCTGGACAAATCTGGGACGGGTTCTTCTTTCCCACCAAAACTTGATTATTTAACATAGTATGCGTGAGTGTTTACTGGACAGCAAACAGAAGGGCTCAGCCTGGAAGTCTGGTTATTCGGTGAAGGGGACAGTCTTTAAAGAAATGTGGGGAAGAGAGGTGAATTGTGGTCTCCTTCCAATTAGGTGAGTACCTTAACCAGTGAGTAATGCAAAAGGACATCACTACCTTGCCAGTTTTGTCAGTGGCCCATGAGGTTCCTTTATTTATCTCAACTCCTTCCATCCCTGCAGCCAAAGCTCTACTGAGTGAACAGTTCCAACATCAGAAATCTTTATTTTGCCTATCCAGAATCAAGATGCAGAGTAGGGAAAAAGAAGATTTGAAGGAGTTTGCTTATTTTGTTCAGCTGGGAAATGAAGTTTTTGGATCCGTACTACCAGCTTCCTGACAAAAGGACCCATATTACATGCATGCAGATACATCAATCACTGTAACACGAGTTAAATCTCAACTGCAATTTGGGATATAAATGCGACTTTTTTTTTTATATATATAAGTATACAGTTGCTTTTTATTATTATTTTTAACGTGTACAATAAATCACAGCTGTAAACACCACTTTTCATAAAAATCTGTCATGTGAAATCATTTTATGAAAGGAGAGATTTTATTTGCACTGTACTTGGGACTTAACATGCTACTAAAAAATGACTTTTCCTTAACTGTAGCAAATAGACTGCACCTGCCAGAGTAGGTGTAATCCACCAACAACTGGAATCTATGGAGAGATAATGGCTAAAATAAGATTCCTCAACACGGAAAAAGCACTCAAATGGAAAAATTAATACTTTAAAAATATAAAAGATCTTTCTGTAGTGCTTACCAGTGAAAATACTGTGTACACTACATGTGTATACATA
>VXBL01007437.1:1499482-1559090 GCA_013400195.1 Aramus guarauna
ATTTTTAAAAAAAAAAAAAAAAAAAAAAGCAAGCTTTCATGTGTGTTCAAAGATAGGATCAATGAGAAAGTCAGTTTTGTGCTTGGAAGTAAGGGACTACATCTATACTGGGGCTGTCAGTCCCATCTATACTGTCTACTTTGTTTTGTTACAGCATCACGTTATTGCTTTCGATGGCTGTGTAAGGTTGTGATGCTGCAATCTTTCTCCAGTGAGAAGCATCACTGACATTTTATGGGACTGCTCATTTTATGAGACTGCTCTTTTTTGCAGCTGCAGAACTTCAGTCTTGATAGCAGATGATTATTTTTGGTCAGTTATCACATGTTCATCACAAGAGAATTTCATGCTACAGTGGACAAAAATCTGACAATTACCAGATAATTAGTTCTAACTACTCTATGCACATTAAAAGTAAGAGGGCCAGAAGACCATGATCTGATCAAATATTTTCCCTTTACACCCTAAAATATCATGTCAAAAATCTGTTACAAAAATACTCCTACTTCTTTCTTGAAACAAGGGCGAGTTTTCAGCTCCCTCAAGTTCTCAGGTGTTTGGTTTGGTGCACTGTCCAAGTAAATTCAAAGCTCCCTGAGAAAAGCAAAGGCTGCAGATAGGCTGTTACACCTTCTTCTCTTATTCGTGACTGCATTTTACTCACCAACTACTCTAAATGCAAATGTCATTCTTTGTTCTGGCATCCTCAGGATGACTTACATACATGTGGCTTGAGTCTTGTTTCAAAAACCAGAAGAGTATTTCCCCATATACATAACTTTTCTGAAGATTTTCAAGTAATTACAGTTGTGTATACAAGAATGGAAGGAGGATATGCAATGTAAATATGTGAAGTGTATTTGTTCCTACAAAGAAAACTGAACCCATTTGATAAAAACAAATCAAATAATGAAGAGGATAATATCTGAATCAGAAACCAATCCAGGCTCTATTTTGAAAACAATCTGGTAGTCTTTCCTTTCTCCTGGCACTTGGTGAGCCAGTATGTCTTTTGCATTCATATCACCCATAACAAGTTCCTCTTCATTATCTTTCCCAGTTCAAACTGTGAGTAATTGTTCACAAGAAGAGAAAATATATCACATTCAACCTACAGGACAGCCCAAACCAATCTGAACTAAAATTGTGGCTGACTATGACAAGATGGGATCCTAACAAAAATACAGTATAACTGATGATAATTTTTGACATTGCAAGCCCAAAATAACCCTTCTCTTCCCCTCACCTGGGGTCCCTCCTAGGATTAAACCTCACTCAGACCTTGACTAGTCAAAGTCAAACAGCACTACTCACCCTCTTGATTCATTTCAAGCAGAAGCCATGAACAACAACTAAAGTGGAAGAACATAAAAGGGATAGAAGAATGAGAGTGTGATAAAAGTGGTATAAATATTACAGGCAATGAGAGAGAAGAGAAAGTTTAGTCTAAGTATGTAAAAGTGAAGTGGTAGAAATCATGTAATAAGTATTTTAAAAACATCCTGGAGAAAACATTTTTCGGTTTGGTATTGTGATGGCAGAAGGATGGACTAGACAGTTCTGTAGGTCTTGGCTATCTCTTAACTTCTGTATATTCAACTTACTGATTTATAACTAGAATCACACTTGATTGAGTCTCTGCTGGGTAGTTCATCAGATGCAACTTGCTTTGGGAAGGAGCTCGGAAACTTGCAACATGAGTATGGAAGGACCCTAAAAGGGAGAGAGAGAATCAATATCTGAATCTAGTATTTCACTAAAATTAAGAGTCATTTAAATGGAAGATCAAGTCAGAACAAATTGGTTAGTATTTGCTTTATGAAAAACTTCTCTGTAACATAGGTTGAAAATGGTACTGAACATACCCATGCTACCATATTCTCTGAGATTTACCACTAATTTTCCTATGGATTGAAATCAATCACCACGGGAACAGTCTGGCTGGTTCCAGATGAAGAGAGAATAAATTGGTTTTGTTTTTTCTCTGCTGAGAGGGAATGATGGCCAAAGCATTGATGTGATTCCAGATCCTGTCCTCCAAGCCTTCTTCTACTAAATACTCCCAAGTCTTTATTTTATTTTTCCATGCAGAACATTGGAGTAAGAGGGACAGAGAAACCACAGTTAAAAAATAACATCAGCTAAGATTTTTTAATTTTGACCCAGAACTGACATGATCTATAGTTCTGATATGTTAATGTAACTCCAAATCACCCTCATGTTAATATGGTGTCATTTTTATTTGGTTATATGGCCATAGTTAGTGAACCTTGATAGCCATTCAAAACATGGGACTGTTAGTGCTATTTTTCTTATCCCCTTCTAATTGCATTTCTCATTTCACTGTTGGAATAAAACAATTGCAAATTAAAAAAACAATCATTAAAGAAAAATATTTCTGGTGCTTTTAAAGATACTGCAGCTACTGAGTAGCTGACCCGTGATTTTAAAGTGTATACATTATAGTGATTAAATCTAAGTCAATTGAAGCATTTCATCAAACATGAAGGGCCATGCTGGTGGCTGTGTATGGTTTTGATCCACAGCTAGCTGAGCTTTCTTGCTTTCCTACGACCAGCCATAGTAGTCATTATTCCCCTATTATAGGCATCCATAAAACCTGTTTTTAGTTAATGTTAAAATATCTCACATTACTAAACTCCATTGATAAGAGTATTTTCTTATAGGAGATCTTTTAAAGGAGGTTAAAATTTAAACTAGAAGTGTAATGGGGTAAGATTATGACCTGAAAAAATAGTATAAAGTACCTTAAATCATCAAATCTGAGCACGTCAACAGAGAAAGCATGCTGGAGAATGGAAGGGAAATATAGTTATTTATATAAACAGTGATTTATATACACATGCACACACATCTCTCCATAAATTCATACTTATCCCTAATTTTTTAATTAATCAGGCACTGAATTCACACACTTTATAGACAACTTACCATGAGGATCTCCCCTATGCTTTAAATACAGAGCAAAATCTACGTAATGAGTTCTCAAACTTTACACATGCTCTACTTCATTTCCTTTTAGTGAAGCCTTGACTGATAGCTTTTCCCTTCTGTTGCCTTCATAACATTTCCCATCTTCCAACATTATTTCAAAAGGAATTTGAGTAATTTTCTTTCCTGACTGCTATGCCTCTCCTGCTAGCCCTGCTCATGCATCTAACAGAGCACAGGATTCTTCCTCTCTTTCTGGCCCCTGGGCTTTTCTTTAAAAGAAAAAGCTAACAAACATGCCAAGTTGTATAAAAAAGTGGGATGTCAGTGCTCTGGTGAAATACTGACATTCCATGTCTGCAACCCCAATTTTTCAGGCAGTGTACAAGTTGGAAAACCACCAGTGGCAAGAGCAGTTGCCATTTTGAATTTCATTCTGACTCTCACAATAACACTGTGGAAGAGACTATCAAGCTTTTAATTTCTATTTACAAATGCAGGTAGACAGTGGTCTATGTTGGAATGATGCAAAGTATGCCAAATCAATTATTGTGTTAAGTTTGGGGCTGCACATTTTTTATCTATGTAGTGAAGGCTGGAAGTGCACCGGATATCTTCTTTAAAAAAATGTAATACATAAAAATGGAAAGGATAACAGATGAGTAAAGGAAAATTTTAACCTTTTATTAATTTGTAAATTATGAATTACAACTGTAGAGACAATCAAGCATGTTTTTTACAAAATAGTTTCCTGACATTGCAGTGTTTAAATTCAGATTTCAGTTTATCAGTGTGCAGTTGCCTTTTTGCTAAGGATTAGAGTTCACTAAATTACAGAAAAATAAGCTTCTCCATTACTTGAAATGCAAAGAACTTTTTTATATTTTTATGTGGATGAACACTTCCCGCAACTTCAGATTGATTGGAATTTAATTTGTTTCACACTATCATATGATTGAGAATATTTATGCCTTATTTTTAACTAATTTATCTTGAAGTTTTTGTTCATGTGTGTGGCAAACTGACTCTGCATATTTATCTAGTTGAAATGCAAGTCCAATGTGGTGCGTTAGTCTGCTCTGGTACATTAATATCTTCAATCTCTGTTCCTGACTTTTTTTACTGTAAATTAAAACACTAAAATTGAGATGACTTTTAAATGTAGTTGCAAATCTCTATACAGTTCCAAAAAATGGAATATTAAAATAAAGCTGAAAATATGCTCTGATGCAATTATGGGTCTGTAGATAAAGAAGTAGAGAGTAATCCCATTATTTCATTTGTCAGTTGTTTATGATCAAAAGATACCAAAACAGTCCATAAAAATAATTAACAAGAATAAAAGTAAATTTTATTATTCTTACAGGGAATTTGTGGTGCCAATAATTTCCAATTACGTTCCTTTTGGTTTGTTAAGATGCTGAAATTCTGTTCTTGTTGACCATGGAGTTTTATTCATGAGGTAGAACATAAATCATCATTTAAAACCAAGTAAGTAAGCAAACAAACAATAACTAAAAAACCCTAGATAATTATTTTACCTTGATAATTTTATTATTTAAAATTATAATTAACTTATTGCAGACTCACCTGCAATTAGTGAATCTATATCACTGTTTTATCTGAAGATTTGGCCATGTTACATATTGGTTAGCTTCTGGATAAAACTGATGAGATTCTTTACATATAACTACGCACAAGGGTTTATTTTCTGTAGTAATACCAGAAGGCTCCTCTGAATAATCACCAAGAAAATGTCCAATTTCTAAAATGCAAGATTACAGTGTAGTTTATGTGGATATTCACTTCCTGTTGTTATGAAAGCTGATATTCTGGGAAATAGTTTCCCTCTGATACCTTTAATACTTTTGTGCACATACAATTAATCTGGAGAGGAAAATATTATAATGTGCAAAAGTATCTTACAGAGCCGTGTAATACACGTAAGTACCAGATGAAGCTTTTGGGGCCAACCAGTAATTTAGTCCATTTCAAGTTAATTATTTGTAAGAAGTATTATTTATGAAATCTTAGATGTGTCTTCCAGACTTGTATGCATTAATTTGATGTGTCCTTTCAATATGAAATTTAAAATTGCCTGGAGACTTTTCAGTTTACAGACAGCATTTTTAACCCAATTCAGAACATAAATCATAAAGTTTATATTTTCTTCAGAAGAAACTGGGAGTTTTGTTTGTTTCCTTCTGGCTTATCCAGGAAAGTCATCTCACCTTTGAGAAGCATCACAGTATGCTTGAAGTTTTACAACAACCTTGTGAGCTCCATCTTTAACTGATGCAGTTTCCTTCCCTGTTTGCATGCCTGATTGTTATCCTTTGGAATTAAGAAGATTCCTAGTGTTGGCCATATGAGAGGCAGCTTGATTCTATATTTTAAGAAAGGGTGTTCAATTCCAGCTAAAAAGAAAAAAAAAAAATATAACGTCATGCTCTTCGGTGGAGAAGGAGGGTGGAAGAAGGTGACTATTCAACCATTTAAACAAGTGCCCTGTGCTCATTTTGGAAAAAGACAGGGGCTCCCTGCACCCATTTCTGCTCCAATTTAATGAAGTTGTTAACGTAGCAAGACTGACAGGTTAATTATCCTTTATAAAGGGGGGACAAATTGAACTGTGTCTTTCCATCATTTTTTGATATATCAAGAAGCTCCTGAGGTGCTCAGATGCCACTCTGGTGAATAGAACAACTAATCCACTCTGCTATTCTTTGCTGACCCTGGTCCCCCCATCGGGGCCTTGCAGTATATTGCAGTTGGTTTTTGTTTCACATTCAACAGATTCCACTTTATTATAAATTCAGAAGGATTTTTTTCCTCCATATGTTGGCTGACAGCTCCCCTGAAATAACTGATGGCTAAATTTAAACTCTGATGAAAATTAACCCGAGTGTTAAATGCAAACAGGAGCTGCTTGGAAAGAAAAGAGTTATCATGGTAAATGCCAAACAGTGGAAAATGTGTGTAAATTAATGGAGTCTCACTGGTGACAAGCTGTCAGGCAGTTTGATGGCTCTCGCTAGTGCTTCAATCCCACTGAAGTTGGCCAGAGGGCAACATGGACAAGTCCTGCTTTTCAAAAAGACCGCGGGATGCTTGACAGTAACGCTAACTAGATCATCTAAAGTTCATGGTCAAATAAGATATTTTTTTTTTTCTTTTTGCAAAGCTTTGCACTAAACAGAGTTCGTGCACAGCTGGGCTATGAATGAGATATCAAATCGCAGATTCCGTACAGCGGTCAAAACAGAAGGCAGATTTTAGAGACAAGAGAGTCGCGGTGGAAGGAATTCAGAGAAAGTTAATTTTAGATAAATGTTAATATGCTTGTATTGCTGTATTTGTTGAGCACAGAGCAATGCTTAATGGCTTTCTGGGTGAAAGTCTCCTTTTCTAGATTATATTTTAAATGGTTTAAAAACTGTTATTATTTTTCTTGTTTTATTGAATCCTTCAACTGAAGCATCCTTCAGCTCTAAATAAAGCTCTGACATATATGGTAAGGTATATATTATCCCCTATTTTTTATTGTTCTCTGCCATTTTATTTTTCAACATTTGTATGCTGTACATTTAAGAAATTCATTAGTGATCTGCTGCTTTCAGGAGCAGAGTGGTCTTGCTATTTACTTCTGTGGAAGTAGTGCCTAATCCTGACGGTGTCTAAATACTCTTATAGTCTGTTCTGACACACCTTTAACATTAAACTAATTTAGTGGGAATTAAGTTGAAACCACTATAACAGATCTGGGTGTGGACTAAGCTTTACAGACCTGAAAGAGGCTGTTTCTGGCTGTGGGTTTTTTTGGGGTGGTGGGGTTTGTTTGTTTGGTTGGTTTTGGTTTTGTTTTTAAATGGGAAAACACAATCTTGCTTAAAGCAGCAGTTCTAATAATTTAATATTTTCTTAAGTTACATTTCTAGCCAAATTAGCAAACCTTTTACCTAAATCATTTGTACATTAAGCATAGAGTGTAAGATACAATAAAAACTCACTCTAGTGGATAATTCACAATTGGTAATATTTACATGAGATTAAAGCAACAATATTCCTTATAGAAATTACTATCTGTATTGTTCAGGATCATTTCTCCTAGGCTAATGCTCAAAGGGACTGGTCTTAAAATCTTAGTAAATGTCACACAATGCACAGAGGCATTATATTTTAATAATACCTTGGGGTATACAAAGGATGAAGTGCACAGCTAGTCTCCATGATCCATCTAACCCATGTGACCCCACCACTTCATATCACCTCCTGTGACTGATGTCATCCATCCACTATCCTGTTTCTTCATGGGCTTTCTTCATCATTGCAAATATCTTTATCAGTCCAAACAGCACCAACTTCTTGACGTTCTCCTTTCCTTGCAGAGCGCTGGCTTCTCCATGAAGATGACGTCTCCCGGGGCAGACAAAATTATGACCAGAGTTAGTAACCAGTTTCCTCTCTATAAAAGCATCTCAGTCTAGACTCCTGATACACTGTGAAACTGGAGAGCTGGATGAACGAAGTCTATGTGTCTTGATAAACAAAGTTTGCATCTTACACTGGGAATTCTTGATTGTTTTAGGTGAAAATCAACTAATCGAACTCACAAATGAAAATGCTTGTCTTTCATTGTATTTTTCTTTCCTTGAGCCCTTTGTATGTGGAAGAGTGATAACTGATGTCTCGTTACAAGCAGGTATTAAAGCATGGCTTAATGATAAGCATACAAGTAGTTCCATCAACTTCTGTGACATTTCTCATACAGCTAAAGTCAGTTCCCTCATTGCTAAATTGTGTCTGCATCATGTGGTATACAGTTAGAAGAAAGAAAGTTCAAATATTCTGAATTCTCTGATGCATTTACTGGTTACTTGTACTGGTAGATGTGGAGTACACAGGGGTGTTATGTAGATAAGTCAATACCACACTGAGAAAGCCATTACTCTGTATCACACTCTCCTTATAAAATAGCTCAAAGTAAGTAATTGAAATAGAAACTAATATACAATCTCTGTCATAAATGAAAATCTGAATGTTACAGAAAATCAGAACCAACAGAGCATTGGTTACTTTCTAGATTTTGTTGCTACTTTACTGGACTATGGGATTTCATCTGCAAGGTTTGAAGAAAATAAAGTTTGCTTGTGTATAAAGGCCAGAACTTCAAAGCAGACCTCACACTGCACATGTAACTACAATGATACACTGTTTACTCTCATGGTGTGCTTTCATCACCTTTCACATACCACTGGAAAGTCTGAGAACACCCTTATCCACCTCTGAGTACCCAACAGTCTAACAAATAGGAGAATCACACATAATGTATTAAATTTCTCTCTTCCAGCTTCTGCCCAAGTGTTGCAACCACGGATGTATCGTGTACATACTTCTTTCTTGTGCATCCCGAAGTGCCATCACAAATAAAGACTGTTGTTTATGCATTTCTACTGCACATAGGGTTAGAGGACTCTACTCTGTAAGTAGGGCTTAGTGATAAAATAAATTATATTTAGAAATTATGCGAACCTGATCTTTGAAGGTTCGTGTGATATTCAGGCCTGTGAATTTGCTAATAAGAAATCTCACTGACTGGAATGGAGCCCAGGCTCAGAGCAGGAGCTGCTGCTGCCCCTACCACTATGTAGGACTTGGAGATACATGATCAGCCCGTTTCCTTCTCTAGTTTTATGGCATGTGCTCCTGCTCAAAGACCACAGGGTTGCTGAACCCCTACCTTTGGGAACCCCTACCTTTCAGGCATCGGCTATATATAGTGTCAAAAAGACTGAACATTGGATTCAGCTGAAGGAAGATGATCTCCTTTCCACAGCCTGTGGTTCTCCTGGATCTCCAAAGAGACAGAACAAGAGCTGATGAGTGTATTAGTTCCTCTTTTCCTCTCTATCCTCCAAACAGAAGGCTCTTTGCAGGGAAAACACAGCATGTTTAGCACTGCCTTTGTCATACGTTTTAGGTTGCATGGACCCCACAGGGAAGGCAGGGGCTGCAAGAAACATGATGTGAAATCAAATATCCACAGCTCTGTGATTCAAGAGAAGGTCTGTTTTCTATTTCACAGCCAGTACCCTTTATTTCAGAAACTGTGGGATAGTTTGTTTCCTGACGTAAACACAGGTATGTGAAATGAGGAGGTAAAATGTTGTGCAGTGCTAGCAAAACCTGAGGAGCCAGCTCATGCTTGAGTCCAAATTGCAGCCGGCCAAACGAGCTGGCTGTGTAGTCAGCATGGGTTTCAAGAAAGCCGGGGGTTAGACAGAAAGAGCTCTACAGCAGAGATAACCTTAAAAGGGACTTAACCATGGCGTCCAGCAGCCGTAATGGGAAGCTGCTGCCACTGCAGGTGTGCCTCTTCAGGGTGTTAAATTGGCAGCAGGTGAATATAAATAAGGTACACAGAGAAGGAGAAGCAGAAATTATTAATGAACGGTCTAACGGCTGAGCTTGGTAACACAGAATGAAAACATGTTGAACTTGACATGTCTGTGCTGCTGCTTTTGTAAATGCTGATGGCTAAACAGAGTGTCTGATACAGAAAAAAAAAGCTGTTATGTATCTTAGGGATGTTACAGTAAACAGATCGTTTGTTTTCTTAATCAATAAAAAACTGATTATCAAGTGTGACTTTGATCCTATTCTTGAAGGAGGCCATTTAAAGAGAACGTATTTTCTAACTCTGAAGTCTTTTTGGAAAAAAAAAGTAAAAAATTCCACAACTCCTTAGGGAGCTGTAATCTTCAGTGCCCAATATTATCCTGTGTCTTACAATGCAGGGCTATGCAGAGATACAGCAAGTCTGTTAATCTGTCTCCAGAACAAGAAGCAGTGGAAATCTGTCAGCATGGTCCTGTGCAAGTGTTATTTGCACAGCTGGAAGTTTAGAGCAGATCAGATTAAAAAACTTTTAGTCCTCAGCTAGTGTCTCTCACACAGGGCGTTGCTGTGCTGTGCCTCAGCCTCACTGGGAGCTGGCAGACGGTTTGCTAATACAGCTCATTTCTGCTCGGAGCTGACGTGCCCCTGTGCCTACCAGTAGAGTTCCCGCAGTATTTACCACTCTGACGCTGCTCCATCCCAAATCTGCTTCCAGTTTGGCAAGATTTAAACATATCAGTAACCATATAACAACTGTGTCCTCTTCTGACTGTTCTTTCCTCAGCCTTCCTCTCTTTTTAGATACTGTATAATAGAAATTCATAATTGATCTTTGAAAGCTGACTCAGGGATGACCCTTGTTCTGATGAATATCCTAATCCCTCAGTTGGAAAATCACACTCCTTTCCCCAGGGAGACTTGTAATTGTTTCATGTAAAGGAGGAGTCAGAAGGATAGGTGGAGAGTAACCCACCAAGAAGACTAGGTTGCTTTTGACATTTCCCACACATTTCTTCTATGAACAAGCAGATGCATGAGCAAAATTGCATATTTCTCTGAGCTCACCTTTTTGGTGTTTGGGTTTTTTTTCTTTTTTTTTTTTTTTTTCACATTAGCATAGCTCATATGAGCTGGTTTTGCTTAAGAGTTATTATACTGCATAAGAACAAATGGATAAAAAGATAGTCTGTTCCCAACTTTTGCACATTCTCAACATAGGAAGTAGTGACAAAATGTGGATACAGGCAAAGCAAAAAGAAATACAGGCTAAGAAATGAGGCATCCTTAGCCCACGTGACAGCTTACAGTGTATATACATTCGAAATCTATTCATTGTGTTTCTGTTGTTGCTGGTGTTGGACACACAGCAAATGAGAAATATAAAGACAGTGAAATATGAGTGTGTAACAAAAGATAGCAGTCTAAACTGATCAGATGTGGGAATCAGCTTTCTACTTATCAGGAGATGATGGATAATTTGCAGAGAGATTCTGGAAGTGAGCATAAGTGATGAATCTGATGCAACAGAGAAAATGATGTTGCAATAATCAGGATGTGAAGTGAGCAGATACCATCCAAGAGTTATCTTTATATAGATTGACATGAAAATCTATATCATGGAGATGTTACACAATAAATATCCCCAAGGCTTAGGCACAGGCTTCTATCTGGGGCTGTGTTGAAGATAATGCCCAAGATATGCACCAGAACAACTGATAATAGCAAATGGGAGGAAGCAAGGAAGTCTGGGTAGTAAGTCATATGTCAGAAGACATAACAAAGTTTGCTTTTTTTTTCATATTAAATTTAACCTATCATTAAACACATGTGAAAGTAAATCATGGAGTCCAAGATTTTATTTTGGACAATATGTGACAGATTTATGTTTCAGCATAGAGCTTGGCAGAGTATTTAGAGGAAAAGTGTAGGGGAAAATGCTTTGGTGAGTAAGAACCAGAGATAAAGCTCTGCAAATGTTAGGCAAGTGTAAAGAGAACTCCCAAGCAGCATGCTTAGGGAGCAGCAGCTGATGGGCTGAAAGTAATGATATGATGGTAGGCTGATGGACAGTGCTGAAGGGGATCAAGTCAGAGAGAAAGGATTTAGCAGCATAGGAGAGGAAAAATGTTTTTTTTGCCGGAGAGAGGGTAGGAGGGTTGAAATACGGTTGCAGGACACTTGCAAATGGGAGGTGTTAGGACAGGGAAACACAGCTGATGTTCAGCTGACTCTTCATCATGGGTGCTGAAGTGTGAGAGGAAGAAAGATGGTGAGGAGAAGAGGAAAGATGTCATCAGTCAAAATCAGGGAGGACTACTGAGGGAAGGAATTGAATGAAGCAACTGGCAGCAGCAGAGTTTGATGGGACTGAGAAGAAGAAAGAGGTTAACCACAGCATTGCTTGAAAAAAAGACATGGTGGAAAGGTTGGGTGGGAATGGGAGAAGCCTTTTGCACACAAGGAACACACAGCACCTGAGGGAGGAACAGCACAGGCAGCGTAATAGAGAGGAGCCCTGGGCCTGTCAGTGTCAGTAGCCACAAGGAAGGAGGGAAGGAAAGGTCTTGGATAACTTTGTGTGGAAAAAAATAGAAGATGAAACTCAGAGAAGTAAAGGAAGCACATAGCCCACAAGTTTGAGAATAGTTACATGGGAGACATGGACAAGTAATACAAATTGGGTGGACGGGAAGCTGGCCAGCTTTGTGCGGATGTCAGTGAGGGGTGGGGAGGAGGGAGGGAAGTGGGTGAGTTCCCCAGCAACAGTCCTCAGCAGCCCTTTGCGTCCAGTACCACACGGGATCTAAAACTTGTATTTGCCTGCATATTTCTAAACTGATGACCACAAGATTTATGGTAGCAGTTTAACTTCAGATCTATATCTAAAAAGAATTGGGAACCAAACCTCTTGAATCCTGTGTTATTAGTTCTGTTGCTAGACACCAGTTATTAGGTCTGTTAGCAGAGCATCAGTCATCTCCTTTAAAGTCTATGAATCTGCTTCAGTGATAATACTGACCTTCTACTTACTCACCTAATGGATCGGAGATTAGCTTTTATAATCAATCAATATATTATTAGAATTTCTAGCCAGATCTGAATAATTATTAAACAGAGGGATCTGAGAGAGCTCTGTTGTAGATATAGAGGGGTTTGTGGGGGTTTTGTTAACATAGGACAGATGTGAAGTCATGGTAATTAACTTGTTAAAATGTTTCACAGGACAGGGCTATATATCTGTAAGATACTAGTTTTCTTGCCTTTTCTAGCTCCTGCTAGAAAACAGTTGTTCACCTTAACAGCTTCAAATCTATTTTTCTTTCAGTCTTTTGTTAAACAGATTTACCTGTACAACCCAGAGAGAGATCGAGATTGATCTGCTCCCTTGAAAGTACCTACCTCTCCAATTAATGTATTAAAAATTTCTACATTTTCTATTTGCCTGCAGGTATGTCAGATGAAAGAAGATTTCAGCCTTCTCCAGAAACAACTTCACTAAAAATAATAATAATGATAATAATTAAAAAAAAAAGTAATATAAAAACTCCTCCCAACTAAGATGTCCCTGGTCTTGTTAGCTTTTTAGATGTCAGGAAACATTTCCATGAAATGTGTTCTTACAAGCTGGCCTGCACCGCTGTGAAACGCTGGGTGGTTTGTGCTGAGTGGCATTGTGCTTGCAGACCTCTTGTAAAGGTGCTTTATCAGACGATGTTTTGACAGATTTTTGCAGCCATGATTTTGTTTTCCTTTCCTTCTCCCATGAATAATTGGAGAAATTGATTTAAAATCTCTCCCTCTCTTGTGTGTTGAGGAGGGATTTTTTTTTTTTTTTTTTTTTTAGTTTTTACCTAATCCTGAAAGGGAATTTAAAAAAAAACAAAACAAACCACTTGCAAACCTGCTGGAGTTAGAGTTACACTGTTATTAGGAGGAGTTAGCAGTCAATTGACCAGCATTAGCAGCGAGCCGAGATCCTTGCTGGTTTGAAGCAGTATTACCAGACTCTAAACCATCCTGAATTTAAGGACGCTGTGCAACGCCTAACCGCAACCGCCTTTCACATCCCTGGCGAATTAAGAAAGCCCTGCAAAGCGGAGGAGGCTGAGAGACGCAGAACTGTCCTGTAAGGCTGCATCAGCCCACAGGTAACTGACACTACCTCTTCCTCCGAACGACTCTGGCCCCTCTTGCTCCTCCATCTTCCTACCTTCCCTGCCATCTGTTCCCGCTGCTCCCGCAGCCTCCCTGCTCTCCTCCCGCCAGGGCCTGTCTGAGCAGACGGGTATGCGAGCCTCTGATGAGGTAGGCCTCGGGCCCCTCCATCACTCCTCGCCACGAGGAAAGCACCAGCTGTCTGGCTTCATTTGCATTTTCTCTCCAAAATAATGAAATTAGCCATGAGTATCCTGAGGTGATGCGAGACGCAAATTTAGGCTGGATGTGTCAGCGTGCGCTGGGAAGGGAGAGGGAAGGTCACGGAGGATGCTCGCGGCATTGAAATGGAGGGCAAGACATCTCCTGCCTGCTGCAAGGGCCGCGCGACCCAGGGAGAAGCTCGATGTGCGGCACACCTCCCCACCGCCTCGGCCCGCGCGCTGACCACCTCCTTGCGCCTGACAGATACGGCCACTCTGCCGCGCTAAGAACCCGGCGATAAAGCACGAGTGTGTGTTAGCTTCTTGCCAGCCCTACCCAGATGTCAGCAGTTAGCTCGAAAGTGCGGCTGGGCGGTATTTTAATGTGTAGGTAGCTGTGTTACGGCAATTTCTGACGAGGCTGGTCTGGCCTCCCATCACGCGTTTTCACTATCTCAGCATTTGTGCAATCAGGACTCGCCACAGATGTTGCACGGCAATCCTCATCACCGCTTTGTATTTCTGATCGCCAAAAGTAGAGAGGAAGATATTTGCTGAAGTATTCCTAAATCTATGGCTAGCACAGCTCTACGAGGAGACCAAGCTGATATACAAGACTTGCAAGCTCTCATTGCACTGAGGACAATCACTGGTTCTTCCGTTTTTACTGTTATTCTTTGCACATATATGATTTATATATTGTGTATAAATTTATATAGTGTACAAGTGTATAAAGCATACAAGGAAGTTGGCTTCTCACGTTCTGCAGTTTCTTTGTCTTAATCATTCTCCAGTGATAAACATGAAGGGTCTTCGGACAGCTTTAAGAGAGATGTAGGAGAATTGCAAGAGTGGAATAACACTGCACCTAAATGAAGACTTAAAATATTTAGAAAGAAGATATTTAAATTTTTTGTGTGCATATGTGCTCAAATAAGCTTATGAATCAGTTTAGGTACGCAAGCAACTTATTTTGTGTGAATATTATGAAATATTCTCAGAAAGCAGAATTTTTGTCTCTGAAAATTAGGGTTCTTACTCACAACTGGACTGAATTATAGACATATCCAAACTAATCAATACACTCCAATTTTTACTATCAAATATTCACATTAAACTCTTCATGAAAACAAAGGGTTAGCTATGCAGCATGAACTAATCTCAGAGGGATTAGTTTCAGCAATTAATACATTCAAGAATATGGTAGGTTACAGACAACTCAAATTATCTACTTTTTCAATGCAAATTTGCTCTGCTGCAGCAAGCAACCTATGTACATGTAAATACGTGTCTGTGTGTGTTTGCCCATATGGAAACAAAGTCCCAGCTGCCAGAACAGATTTGACCACTCATGACACCTCCAGGCCAGGTGGTTGGTGATGGATTCAAGAGCAGCCTGTGAGGCTGCATTTCCTTGTGCCCATGTGGAAAGATCATTCCCCCCCTCCTCCGCTCTCTCCCCCCCCTCCATTTTTTGTCTTTTGTTTCATACATAGCAACTGTCTAGGGTTTCCATCCAAGAGATTGGTTCATAGGTCATAGGGTCTTGTGCTGAGGGTCCCCAAGACAAGATGGAGTATTCTACATGTGGTCTACTGGGTGCTGAGATGCACCGGTTAGATAATCATTTCATGAGCAACTGGCTGTGCTCTGTGAACATACAGGTTGTGGTCTATAAAGATCTTTACTTTGGACTTGTTTGGACTACAGATTTTGTCAGCAGCCACGTGTTATGTGCAATCATATTGCATGCTCACATCGTCCAAAAGACAGTGGGAAGGTTCATCTGATCATATACTGAGCTGTCTTGAAAAAGACAGTATATTTCAGTAACTGGTAGATTTGTGAGATTTTTCTGGATTCTTGAGGATGAAAGTGCTTTTTTTTTTTTAATTTGTACTTACTTAATTCCTTAACTGTACCCTGTAGAAAATGGGGATATGTATTAAAGTCAGAGTGGAGAGAAGATACACAATTACAGGGGATAAGATTAAGACTTTCCTTCGTGTGCTCAGAATTTAATCATAAAAATTTATCATATGGTTTGAGTATAATTTGTCTTGATTTGCACTAATTGCAAGGTTTTTGGTGATATCTTCAGCTCTAATTCTTCACTTTCATCTTCAAACATATTGTACTTCATTATCTGTTATGTCCTACCACTTTTCTCCACCTGTGCTTAAAGAGTAAACAAATGTAGAATAAGCCAAGATGGTCTTGCTTAGTTTTTGAAGCCTTCCCCTTATTCTGAAAGGAAAACAGATGTCATAAGACTAGGACAGGATATTTTCAAGTCCATGAGAGCTTCCAGTAGTTAGACCAAAGCTGGTTTTGCTATTTGAAGCACAGCAGAATTCTTGCAAGTTCAGGACATGAGCAAAGACAGAAGATAGCTTCTGTGATAAGCCTGCATCTGCTTAAGGAGGACAGGGGTAGCTTTTCTTGCAGCCATGAAAAGGACAAGATTCACATGTGAATGGTGACTGTCCACTCATAGGACACATCTCTTTCTTAAGAGTTTCAAAGTTTTGGGTTTGTAATATCCCATTTGAATGGTTGATACATATCTGTAGATGTAGATATACTCATTTGTCTCAGCTGCTTAATTCATTGTATCTCCCAGGTGTTTCTGTACTTGCTTATACTTCAGTATCATATATCATTTCTAATGGTGAAATACCTTTTTCTACATACAGCCATGGATATGTTTCATAAAAGGGACAGTACGTGGTGAAATATGTGTTGAAAAATAGTTCCAAGGGCCCAACATTATCTATTCGGGGGGAAACTTTAAGCTTGGTGAGTAGGGGAAGCAAGATTTGTACAAAGCATGCAGATTCTCTGAGATGGAGCAAGATAAGAAGTACTTTGGCCTCTACAGTGATTCTCAGATACACTCAAGATATCATTTTTTTATTTGTTTACCAGACAGAATGATTTAAGGGGATGGTTAACAGATGATGGGAAGTCTTTATTACATCAATCTTTAATTGTCCAATTCCAAGTAAAATTACATTCCTTGCATTCTTTCTTTCTTTCAGTCTGGTTCTCAACTCTTCTTTCTATGACAAGTTATTTTACCAAATATAGCAATGACTCAGACCTCTTCAGCGCTTACTCACCACTTATAATGATGCACCTTGCCTGACAGCTCTTCATGTCAGTCAAAAGTCTAGGTCAGGCACTTATCAATTGACCCTGTGTTAAAGGTAGACCCTCATTTCAGCACCTGTCAATAGCAGCTTTTGATGCATTTAGAGTGGAGGCTGTATCAGTAGAGTTATTTGTAAGTGAACATGCATGGACTTTAAAGAAAGGGAAACATTTCTAAAACTCTGAAAGCAGTTTAGTGTCTGGTTTACTGGTATTTAATAACAAGATCTTTTTTGTTCTTTGTCCAGAGGACAATTTTCATTACACTAATATCACTGGGAGTTGTGCTGATAGAGAGAAATGCAGTGAGTCCTACCAATGTACACAGCTAAAGCCCTTGCTAATCTCACATCCCTTTTCTAATACGAATGAACACAAATAAAATGCTGGTCTCTTGTACTGTGCTAATGTGGAAGGAGAACCTTTTGATTATTAGCTGCAGTTACCATGAGCTCCCAACCTGGTATGGTGTCTACACTTCTCCTTCTGAGGTGTTAATCACAAATCTGCCAATCCTGTCCCACTTACAAGACAAGGAAAGAAATGTGAACATGTAAAAATTCACAGAGGGGCCCAGGAAAATTTCCCTGACACACTCCTGCTGTGACACCACAGCAATTGAAGAAGGCCTGTCATTTGGTTGTCAACCTTTGACCTCAACCAGACATATTTTGAAATGATGTGAAAAGAATTGCTGTGCTGTACGGCTGGCTCCTTACAGCTTTGCATGTCTGTCCTTGATGTCAGTCAAAAGTAGTTAACTGGCACCCATGGAGTCTAAAAAAAAAAACCTCCTTTAAAATATCAGTAATGACTTCTGTTAGCAAGACTAGCTCTTGTCAAGTAATGACTTTATGACATAAGGTATTGTTTATCTAGGCATCGTTCTCTTACTTGCATTTTAATGAGCCTAATTAATAATAAGTTAGAAGTCCTCAGCTATTTCTTCACAGCTGGACCATATGCACTAATTACACTGAGTGTGCAAACTTAGACTAATCCCTTCGTCAAAAGAAATATTTTAATTTAAAAAACCTCAATGTACTTTTTTTTCACCTGATTACTTTAAAGATGTAATCTTTTCATTCTGGCAAATTTGCACAGAATCAAAGTAAACCCGGGAGTGGGAGAATTCTATAATTTATAATTTTTCTAGTGGTAGACTTCATTCTTAAAATAATTGAGGAAGATCATTCAAGAGCAGAGTGATGTCAGGTTCATTTCTGATGTGCGTTAGGTTCCATAAAGGTAAGGGATAATAATTTTTATGTTGAAGTATAGTCACCAGTCTCTATGAAAAGATCCTTCCTGAACAGAAGTATAAAGAATAACTATAATTAGGTGCAAACAAGTTAAGGATGTTTCTATTCTCAAAATGCAACAGAATGCATAACACCAGTCAGACTAAACGTGATGAGATGCTATTAGTTCCAGTCTAATAATAATGTAGTCAATATTAGATCAAGCATTACTATCTGAAAATAAGAAGGGTGATTTTTTCAGAAATCTGTATATTTGTAAGCTAATGAAATATATATATATTTAATAATAATTCCTAATTTGCTTTTTTACGGTAAGTCACTTGAGTGATATATTGGAGCTTGATTCTTTTCCAATAAGAGAAAGGCCATACAATACTTTTCCAACCCTTTGATGACAAATTTAACTATACAACTGTCCATATATTGCAATAGGGCACATTAGAAACTAGAATCATGAATTACAGTTAACTTCATACTGATTCTCTCACTATATTAGATGGTTAAGTACCCTGATATGAAAACAGTAATGGTGTTAGGGATTCAATAACTAAGAAGGGGATGTTAAACAACAAATGAAGTATCAAAATCCTGGTGGCAGATATGAAAATGGCTATTCATCAGACATCCACAGCTCTTACCCCTGTGCCAGTCTCAAAATAGTTTCAATTCTTTCAATCAGTTCCCCGGTATCTGCAACCTCAACATAAAGCTGGGTTCTTTCTTAGCAGATACGCTGTGCACCTGAGCCCAAGTTGTCTGCTCTTAGTAAGTTACACTGCTATGTAGGGTTAGCAACACTGTTAGCTGAAGTGTCCACAAGTATCCGATTTACTAGCATATGGTTTTCAGTGGTGGGACTGGAATGAGTAAAGGTTGCTACCAGGAAGGAAAAACTTTGGTTATAAAGTAATCCTTATATATGTACACATTGAAAAGGTCTTTTACAAAAATTTGTTTGTAAAGTAATCCTTCTACATTAAAAAGACCTTTTCTCCAAAAAAATATGACACTAGGCAGTTATCTCAGCCTGGATGCACATAAAGAATGTGAGGCTTTTCAGCAAAGGAAAAATTGATCCAATGTCATGAAATTTGGTTTGCCACACAGAGACTCAGTTTCAGCCTGGAAACTCACTGATGTGGAACTGAAAGCAGTTATTTGTGGAATTCCTACCCTCACATTTGTATAATTCACATATTGTTCTGAGGGCTATGAAGGCCTTTTTAATCTTCTTTTTTTTTTTTTTTTTTTTAATAGAGACACAAAACCTATGTTAATGTGGATATTTTTCCTTTCACCAGCTAAGTCTGTTCATCCCACTTACACTATGGTGCTGCCACTGCAGTCACAGGCTGGTGGAACAAAAAGATGAAAACAGGTGACTGTAGGTTGGGACCTTTTCTGCATTACCCACCCTGACCTTGCTCTTGCCACTATGGTGTATTCTATTGTATGTAGATTCATTTTAACTATTTCAGAGAATTTCAGCAATTCCAGCATATCTTTTGGGAGGCTGATTTGGCATCTAATAAATTTTTCCAATAAGAACTTTTCCCCCATGTGCTCAGCCTAAATTTTCCATATCTTATTTTCATTCCATTAGCCCCGGCTGCACTTTATTGTACCTTTCTATAATTCTTCATTCCTTCTGGCTCATCCACCCTACAGTTCATTGCAAACCATTAGCTCATCCTCTCCTATTTGTTGTTTAGCCAAGCCTTCACTATGTATCTTCAGACCTTTCAACCTTTGTTTCGATGAAGTGCTATTAACCTTTGAAGTATTGACTCTGGAAATATGATAGTTTTTTCATAATGAGTTACTCCATGCATAATAGTTTGCATGAAAATTCAATAATGATGCTTTATCTTCTTTTTAGAAAAACAGTCACAATCAAATTAAGAATATATTAAACTATAACAAGTATTTTTGTAATTTGGAACAGAGGGAACCTTTCCAGTGATACAATTAAATGAGTTTGAGGTTCCTATTCTACATTGTTCTCTTGGAAATCTGAATGCTATCGATTACTTGTCTAATTTGTCGTATTTCCTTGGGTCTTGCCAGACAAACAGGGTTAGTACACTAGACAATCTCCTCTCGGTTAAACACTTACAGTCTAATCCTTAGAGTCTCTCTCCACACAAAGTCTCTGCCTGCTTTATCCAGCAGCTTCCCCTCCAAACGGACCTCAGTGCTCTAAAGGGCAACGTGCTGCTGGTATAGGCATATTTCAGAAAAGACAGTTCCCCCTCCTATTGGGCATTGGCCTATGTTCACCTTTTTTCTTCCGGAGATGCACGGTTTTGGAGCAGCTACAGTACATCTAGAGATGTCCTTGGCGTCAGGGTGACCCAGAGGTTGTCAGCACCTCTGTGCTTGATGGAATTGAGTAGCAAGCAGAGAGAAGGCAGCAGGAGAGACCCTGAGCTGAAGCTGAAGCTCAGGTGAAGTTCCTTCTTAAAGACCAGCCACCAGCTACAACAATTCGGGGCCTGACCCAAAGCTACTGGAAATCAGCCTGCTTTTGTTTCCGGTGCTGTGATCGGCTGTGGCAGCACTACCACTGCACACTCAGGAACTCCAGTGTGAACCCAGGCACAGATGGAAAAAGAGACTAACTGTACCTAAATTGCCTTCTCTGTACTTAATTTATGCTGATGCTAAAGTTTGTTCTCTCAGGACCTTCCAAATATAGACGCAAAATCCTGTTTCTGTTGGAAAGCTGAGATTCTCTCCCCTCCAGAAGGTTAGCGCTCCAGTTTATAACCTTGATATATTGTCTGATCCTAACCTTGTTATTTAATTAAGTCTGGGCTCCAGAGCGGTGTAATTCTGAGGTGCTAATACCATGTTCAGTGAAGACGAGGACATTGCTTCGCTTTTTTCAAGGGAAAGCAGCAGTGTAAGAAGGAGTGCTTAAATACAATGCTAATTATCAGCCACAGGAATTACTTCTATGGTTATAAAGCCTTTTATTCTTCTTTGCTTCCCATAAAAAAGATCCAGCTAATTTAGGTACATACACCATTATTTTTAGCAATGATTAATGGATTAATCTAACCATATGGAATTAGTGTATTAGTCTCAATATAGCATCTAATGTCAGATTATTTTTCTGGCTTAAGACTTTGAGAGTTCATAAAACTGTTCTGAATGGATTTGGGGAGTGGGGAGGTCGTAAATTTCCTTTTTTTTTTTTTTTTTTGTTTTGTTTTGTTTTTGTTGCGTTTGTTTGTTTGTTTGGGTTGGGGGTTTTTTTAGTACAAAAAATATACTATTCCTGGACTATGATGGGAGCCTGACCTCACCTCTCAGTTTCATCATGCAGATTTTTTTTCAGGGGCAGTAAGATCTCTGTTAAGAGCTGCGGTAAGGCCTTTCCATATATTGTTGCCCTCTTTTTTGCCATTTATAGCCCTTTAAAATGACATGAAATGGGTTAGCTGAAGGTTGCTGACATATCCAGCATTTACTATGGTTAGATAAACCTGCTTTATGTATAGTGGCAGGTTGTTTTGTGGGTTTTTTTAAGGGAGCTATTTGATGTTGATCAGATCTTTTAAATGATAGAAGTGGTCCCAGTGGAGACGGATTAGTAAGCAGAGGGTAGATGAGGCAGTCAAAAGCGCAAACTGCAATTTACCACATGGTCTGTGCAATTTATCACACAAACGCCTCTGACACATACGTGGTACGTGTGTATCCTACAAGTTTGATTGTGTTGTGCTTATCTACTCACTTAAGATGTTACCCAGCCTTCTCCTAGTACTGAAAAAAGGCTAAGTTGCACAGGGAGCTTGCTACTATTTGGTCTACAAAGCATAGTGCAATAATGAAAATATTCAAAGCAGGAATTCTTTGTGCTGAGGATCACCACAAAATTTTTATTAAGACAGATACTGAAAATAAGGCTCACCCTCAGGTTAGATATGAATGCAGGAGAAAGAAAAACATAACCTTAAGAACCTGACACAGGTTAATTTAATCAGAAAATACTCTGTGCATGTCTATACAACCTAAACGCAGTACTGCATAGAGGTATCTGTGCTAGCTAATACATAGAGATGTATTTTTTGTGGTCTGCAGATAACTGCATGGATATTAATGAGATTTGGTCATTTGTGCTAGAGGCAACATTTCTCCTAGATCATTTTATTTGTTCCATATTTTTATCTAGTGCTGCATCAGAAGGGTTTAGTTTGCTGGAGTTTCTTTAAAAATTACATCGTGAAAACAGTGCAGGCATCATGCTGTGTGCACCTGATAATGTTCTGCACCATCAGTAATACCTGCAACGCTTTGTGCTGTTATGAAAACACTGAAACAGAATCAATGCTTTTATAGAAAGAGCCTATTGATTAAAAAATAACACATATATACTATCTCTTTTTTTCAGCTGGGACTATAGATCCTATATAGGTACTTCAACAAATGAGAATCTTACCAGTATAGAGTGAATAGTCACCATTTCTTGATTACATTTTAAATTAAAAATAGTAAATTCTGTACATGTTGTTAAGGCAACAATGTTGACAGGACAATAAGATACAAGTTTAAGGATAGATTTTTAGTGATGATATAACTTAGAAAATTATTCATAATACATTGACATTTGTTAATACTGCCTAATTATTGATTGTAAAATATTTGTATGTGCAGCAAAGAGGACATCCAAGTTCCAGGATGAAGAACATATAACATTTTAATTGTCTAAGGTTTGACCAAAGGGATAGCCAAGGCACATCAAAATTAAATAGCTTGGGAAATGCATGAATTATTAAAATTCTTTTAATGCTTAAGAAGTAGAGTAGCCAGAAGATTACTCCCAAAAACTCAATGGAGCTAGATGAAAGGATTTGTCACTCCTAGCTGTGTGTACATGAACAATAAGTTATTTATCATCCCAGCTAAATAACTGGTAAGAAATGAATAAAACACTCTGTGGTATTCTAAGGGAAGTACATTTCGCACACTCCCCCCTTTCACGTTGCAAACACGGGACAGCTGGATTTTAAGACACATTTCAGAATTCAGATGAGTTTTCACTTGTTGAAGTGTAGGAAGGTTTAAGCAGCACTGACGGTTGCTGATGAACTGTTACTTAAGAAACCTACTAGAGTTGCCAGAGGAAGCTTGTGACATGCTGTAAGTTTAATTATGTTCAATTCATTAACACAATTAGAGCTGTGAACAAATTTATCGACACAGCCAGAATCACTTAGAAACAGCTAGTAAGTCATAGATTATGGGGACTTGTTCTCCATCCCTACATGTCGGGCATGATTCCCTGGCAAAATACATCAGTTGGTCATTTGGGAACGTGTCTTTGGTGCCAGAGGTTTGCTCTTTTCCCTGGATTAGATTAGTTGTACTTCAGCAGAAAGGTCTAATCACACCCTATAATGGAAAACAGCCTGAAAACAAAGGCCTTAACATGCATTAATATCAAGCTGTTGAGAATGATTCCTTTGCTGGATTTACCCACTGATCTATTTGCTGATAAAGAAGAGATATGATTCAGGTCCAGAATTTGATCAAAATGAGAATTCCCTCACAATTTGGGAGGAACCCCTCTGCCAGCTCTAGTTTCGTTCTAGATAGGGATAGGGAACTCAAGGAGGAATATGTAGTAGAAGCCTAAGGGGGAAAAAATCTTCCCAAAATTTCTGTTCCATGCTTTTGCCACAGCACTTCCCTTTTTGTGATCCACTCCCCAAGCCTGTGGTTCACAAGAAATTTCTGCAAGGTCAGAACAGTCTTTGTGAAAGTCTTTTTATGCCATTGTTCAACTACTTCCCAGCAACCTGACCACAGTTGGGCAGGACTGCTAACAAATCCCCATGGCTGTTCTCACAGGCCCACTGTGATAAGTGAACCAAGCAGATGGAAGGAAATTATATGAAGTATTTTGGGCTGTCTTGCCCAGTCTGTAGCCTGATTTCTCTGTTTTTCCTCCACCTCGTGGGTTAGGAGATTTAAGGAAGTGAGCTAAAGTGGAAAGTGAATCTTTACTTTCTTGACTGAGGAACTTGTGTGAAGGGTCCCTTCTAATCACAGCTTATTTGAGAAATAAACTCAGTTCAAGCCTGTGCAGTGCCAAGTTTCTCCTAAGGTCTGTTGAATGGTCCTAGTTTTGTGACCGACAGATAATAAAGGCTGTGTGCTTATTGGTCTTTTTCTTTTATTTTCTTTAATACAGTTTTGAAAGCACAACTCTCTTCCCCTTGAGCTTCAGGGCATGGAATAGTCCCAGATAAAATAGTAAGTTTCACAGAAGTTTGCTTTTCATCTGAGCCAGCTAGGAACAGCCTAAAATTCATGGCCATTAGGAAATCTACTTACAGAGATGTGTAGTGAAGCTCAGAAACAGCTTGATCTCTTTTTCCAAGTAGGATTTTGTAGCTCTGGGTGCAATACAACAAATCAAAACAAATTGTGGGAAGAGGGTACACTGCTTGTCACTAATTTGTCACAGTCAGGCAATAAACAGGATCATCACTGTTCCTTTGCTAAGCTTTACGGACAATTTGAATGGTCTTGATTCTACCTAACAGAGGGCAGCAGTCTACAGCTCCATATCATCTGGTTCACAGATTTATTTCCTTGAAAATAAATTTAACTGAAATAGCCAGTTTCCAGTAGATCCTGACATGGAGGATGTCTACAAAACCACGTGTGGTTCTCTGTCTCTCTTGCATCCTGTGTAGGATGTTTAAATTCTACATGTGACTTCTCACCACAACTGAGCAATAGTCTCTGACACTAACACATACTAGCATTAATTTCTAGAGTCACTGACACTTATTATTATTATATTGCAGAATTAGAAGAGGACAGGATAGCCCCCATTTTGGGTCAGGACTGGTGATGCCTGTCTCTAACTAGGCTGGGATAAATTTAGGAATTTGCAGATACCTGCAATGTGGGTGAGAGGCATCTTGAGAATTTTTTTTTCCTTACTTTCTGCTGAATGTTTTAAAAATACTAAAATAAAATATATACTTTGACATATGCATCGCAGAAGTAAAATTCGTATATACCTTTCTGAGTATGTACAATACATTAATTGCAGGGTTGTATCTAATAATATAGTAGAGTTGTTGGATCTACCTTAACTACACTATTGAAAACCATATATGCTGTACATACACTATTTCAGAAGCAATCCATAGAGCATCTGAAGGCCTTTAATAGCCATCATAAAAATTAATAATAAAATATGTAAAGGATAAGCTGCCATGAAAATTGCAGAAGAAAATGATGACCTATGTATTTTAGATGAAGTAGGTTACATGTATGTTATAGTGTTACGTTCACTTAATGATTTATTGAAAAGATGCATTGAAGGGTTAGATACCCTGATGGGTTAATGCACTAGCTTTTCACATCAGAAGACGGAAGCCAAATTTTATTTCGGCTGTGAGTTGGGTTTTGGTATGTTCCACTTCGTAATGAATCTTTCAAGCAGCAAGAGCATGATAGAGTTTGGTATAATTCATCAGAATTAACCTTTCCTGCACAGGAAAAGTGTATCTGAGGCCACGAAAGAGGTTGCAATGAAAAAGCTAAACTGCAAATCTTCTATCTGACCAATTACACCTTTAATGTTATTAAGCAAATAAAAAGTAATTCACTGAGTTGCTGCTACGAGCATTATTACGGAGCCAGTAATGGACTGGCGATAACAGACGGTCCTTTTTATCATTAACTGAAAGACCACGGAATGCGATTATCTGTAATTACATACACGTCTCACTGTGCAGCATCATGAGGAGATCCCAAGCCAACCCCGCTTTTAAATATGTGCTCTCTTGTGTAGATTCCCGTGTCCGTTCTGGGGAGCAGAGCTGTACTCTGTCCCCACCAGCTCTGTGTGGCACTGCACTGTGCTGCCTTAGACACACCTGCCCACCTCGCACCTCTGCAGGAATTTCTTCTGCAGGGCTGAAATGCAGCAGTGTAAACCAGCAGCGACTCCAGAAGATAATTTAACTGGTTTCTTTAAAAAGCAGAAAGTTAAAAAAGGTTTGCATTCATAAACAAACCACAGCTTTCAATCTGTAACTATGCTTTTCACTCTCTGAACACTAACCTTTTTCTTCACATTAGGTTTTGGAACAATCTTTCGGTGCACGATAGCAGGAGGTTTTTGTGGAGGTACCATTGCCATAGCTGTGGTATGAAACTTCCCTTTAATGACCAGGGACACAGTTCTGCCCCTGGCTCCCCAAAGTCGAGCTAACAAGCCTCTTGCCTACAGCACAAGAACTGTATCTGCTTGGAGTTTGAATCAGCAGAGTGGCTGAGACCAACTCACATGCACAGAAGCTGATTGATGAAGCATGATGCATCCCTTAATTAAGCAGAAGCTACTAATAAAAATGAACTTACTGGATGATTTGTGTGATTCTTGCAAGGCAGCCATATGTGCCGCACACTGGTAGTGGGAAAGGGTGGTATGCAGCTGACGCTGGGAAACTACAAAAGAGGAAACTTGTTAAGGGAGGCAGTTTGGGTGCTGTCACTATTTCAGGGCAGTCCGTAATTAATGCCCTCCTCGCTTATCCTTGCTTCTGTGATAAGTCGTCCTCTCCTCCCTCTCTGCACCCTTTCAGCATTAGTCCTTGCCACCACTGCTGCTCCCACAAACGCATCTATTTTTACTTCTTCTTTAGCTGTGACTGCGGCATTTGGGGGGATAAAATTCCTTGAATCTGCACATCTGTTCCCTTTTCTGTGAGCTATAAACATGCGTTTGTCTCAGCAAACCTTCACAGCAGTCGGGGTCCAGATGCCTCTTCCTGTGCTTGTCTACACCACTTCACTGCAGCATTTTCCTAGGAGCGCGCTTGGTGGGTGGGATGAGGAGAAGGCTCCTGGACGCCATTCTCTGTGCCATTGGTCAGCTGAGGTTCCTTTACCTAAGCGTGCAGTTCACCTCTTGAAGATCCAAACTACTTTTAGTAAGCTGGTACAACCTTGTAGGGTTGCATGGCCAACTAATCAACTCAGAGGTCAGGATGTTGCGAAAACGTGGCAACTTTCTTGGTTACTGTCCGTGGTTCGCAAGAATTCCTGCTGCGAGTCAGAGATACGAGCACAGAATTTAAAAGGAGAAGTGACGTGTGATGCTTGTATCCTCAAGCTCCCTACTCCATATGTCTGAGAATTAAAACATTACTTCCAGATGTATGTTCCTTTAACAGGCTGAAGAAAAGTGACTCTTTCACCTCATTTGCTTGAGGGTCAAGATAATGTCTTCATGCAAATAAATATTCTTTTTCTGCAATTGTCTGCAGTGAAAAACAGCAAAGAAATCCCTTCTTCAATATATCCAGTCAACTTTTATTAGCTGGAAATGAGTGGCTAGGCAAGAGTTTTGTAGGAAAGAAGCATGAATTTAGCACGAATCAACAAAGTCATGCCTTAGAGAAGAAGCAAGCCTCCTACCAGGAAACATAACAGGAATGATGTCCATAACAATTGTGATACTGTCCTTTTGTTCTGCTGAGCACAGCTAAGAGTGCAGCTACAATGTTCAGTTTCCGATGCCACCTTTGAGAGAGATGTAGTCCTAATAAAGGGAAGCCAAATGGTCACAAGTCTAAATGGAAGAAAATGAAAGAACTGGGATTACTTGCTCTAAGAAAACAAAACAAAACAAAACAAAACAAAACCAAAAAAACCCAAAACCAAAACAAACCGAAAACCAGAGAAACAGAGGACTGATCTTCCTATTTGTAAAAGGCAACTGGTAAGGAAAAAAAAAAAGCAATAAACTTTTCTCCATGTCCTTGGTCAATAGAACAAAAAATAGCAAGTTTAAATTGGAGCAATGGTGATTCAGCCTTAAACATTAGGAAAAACTTTCAAACAACAAGGATAGTTAAACACTGGAATAGATTGCCTAGGGATGTTTTGGAATCTCCGTGATTGGAGCTTTATAAGAACAGGTTAGACAAACATCTGTCAGGAATGATTTAGGTACAGTTGATCTTGCCTTGGGGTAGGGGGATGAACTAGACGACCTCTAAAGGTTCCTTTCAGCCCTCTTTCCTATGATTCTATAAAAAATACATGAAATGATCGCATGTAGAATTGAGTTTGGCACCTTTTAGTAAATCTCATTGTTTCTGCTTCTCTGTTGTTCGCTTTGCAGCTCAGCCATGCTGAAGACTCTAGGTTTCAACAAGAATCTTAAAAAGCTGTTTGATGCCAAATAATGCTCTGGTTCTTTTACACTGTTACATTTAATTAGAGTTTCTAATTAATCTTCTCTGTGTATTACACTATATCCAGCCATCAATGTTAATAAAATCTTTGCTTAGTTTAAAGACTCTCTGAAAGTTTTCATTTGGAAAGTGAGACCATCTGGCCTCTCTACCTCACTAGGATTAGATTTTGGGTAAAGAGTACTCCATCTGTTTGTGAGATTCATGTACATATTACACAGGAATGTGTGCTGGGGCAAGGCTATGGAGGGATTTCGTTGCCAAGATAGCAGAAATACAATCAGATCTGTCTAGAGAATCTCTTTGATATTCTCGAGGCAAAAAATAAACACATTTCCTTTTCAAAATGTTCTCAACATCTCTTCAGAGAAGGGGTTTTTATTGTTTCCTATTGTATGAGATGAAGTCTTCCACCGAGAATATACCTCAATCCTGAACATATTTAGTATCAAATATTGAAATGGTGATCCCTGTTCTACACTGGGGTTCCTGAGAGAGATTCTTCAACCTACCGTAGTATTGCTGAGGAGTCCCCGACAAAGGTGGGACAACACTGGGAGCTATGGAACCGTGCCGCTGGCAGAGAGTACGGCAGTGCAAAAGCAGCCCATGGATTTAAAAGCAGTTTGCGAGCTAGGATGAGCTTGGTACTACCTGCTTGTTCATTTATTCATATCCCTTTAGTACCCCACATACGGTCTCTGGCACCTCCTTGACTTTATTAAATAGGGAAATCAAATGCCTTGATTTACTAAAAAAAGTACAGTGTGTTTTGCAAGTGGGAATTCTGGCAGTTGTAAGGCTTCCCCAGCTGTGGATATAAGGGGACTTTTTAAAGTGACCATACATATGGAGGACTAGATTTCCCAGTCTTCTCCCTTTCGTCTGTACACAGTGGGTCATTTGAAGTGACCTTGTGGTTGAAGCCCCTGATTTGGTGACTGGGTCTTGTTCCAGCCATAGCACGTGCTTTCTCAGCCTTTGCCCTCATCCTATTACTTAAAGAAGACATAAGCAGTTATGGGGAGGTGGCAGTCACACCCAATCACCTAACTGGCAATAGATGCTTATTTTATCATTCTAGACTCATTCCCATTTCTGTTCTGATTTGGGGCAGATGGGAATAAAAAGATCCTGGAAATTAGTGTCCATATGAAATTTTGGGTCAGTCATAGTTTTCTGTCCATTAGTGGGTGAAGATCCAGGGTGAACAGAATGTTTCCCATAGCATTTTGATCAGAACAACTTGTAAGGTTTCGTTCCCATTGAATTTAAATCCTATTTCTGATTTGACCTTGAACTACAAAATGCATATTGACTTTTAACAGGAATATCACTTTTCCAGACCTTTTTCATTCAAATTTGTTTGCCATAATCAATAGACTCTATGCACGGAAAAATGCGACATCCTGTCAGGTTCTCATGCTTCTCAACCGACATCCACGGAGACAAAAGACGTGCAAAAAACCTTTGAGGATTAAAATCACCTCATTAAAAATTACCATGTGGAATTTCTTCCCATTTTTTAACGTGTCCTAGTTTTGATCATGTGTTTTTAAAAACAAACAAACAAGCAAACAAACAGAAGGAGAGTTTTGAAAGGGGTAAGTATGACAATTTGGCTCCCTGATGTAAAGAACCATTAGCTGCGACTTAGCTTCCTTAGCGTAGCCATTTAGAACCTCAAGTAGATAACAGTGACTTTCATTGATACTGGCAGATTTATAGGGCCATCATTAAAAAAGAGCGAAGTGGCCTTGATCAATGTTTTCAATGGATGAGGTGCATACTTGCTTTCCATCAATATCAGACATGCATCACTACTCTTCCTGCCTGTTCTTTTTTTGAGAAAAATTGTGACCAAGGGAAGACTAACCTTTTTCTTGAGGCTCACTGCTATAGTTTTTGATGGAACAGAGAGATCCACACAAGAAATTGTTCTGCTCCATAACTTTCTCTTTTCTGATAGGTTCTATTTCAGGTCCCTAAATAAAGATTTGGATTATTTGGGCAGCAATAGTGCCATTTTTGTCTTTTGAAAAAAATCAACGCAATCATTTTCTTTGACACATAAAAATACAGATTGCATCTGTCTTAGAATCCATCACTGAATAACAAATACAAGCAGGCTTCATTATTAGAAGGGGCATCACTAGGATTACAAGGATGAGTAGATTAATTTCAGCTTCCAATTCCAATTGATGACATAGAAATAACTTTTCACTTTCTGTACCATTATTGTTTAGGTGTACTTTTAAAAGTCAGCTCTGTCAAAAATAAAAAAGTGTAAGAATATCCAATTTTACAAACACTTTGAGAAGCCCATCAAAGGCTTTATGATGGAGAACTATAAAACCTACACCTCCTACCTCTAACGTTCCAGAAGTGATTCAAAGCAAGTGGCAGCAAACAGGTTCTGAATAGCCCCAGTGAACCAAGGCTCAGTGGGTTAGACCCACAGCTGGGACCCTGCCCGGTGGTAACCTCCATCGCTCTTCTCGCTCACTTCCCTCCTCAGCTGGCATTTTTTTTCGCCCTTCAGCTTGGTCCCCCATCACAGTCCCACTGCCAAAGAGGAGAACGTACCTGCTGCATTGATTTGCTTGGGAGCAGCATGTAGTGCCAGGCTCCTACATCGGTCTCTTCTGGTTTAAACTCTCGCACTGCCTATTGTGTATGGCTGTGCTCTGGCAGTTTAGCTTCTACTGCTTACTGTAATACGGGGCTATGCTGCCTGCACTGGTCTTCTCTCTATTTTGGAATACAGAAATGGCTTCCATCTGTGTTTTGGAGTACAAAATCCTCTGAACAGAAGATGAGAAGAACTGAAGAGATATGTGTATGAAGCAAGTAAGTAGTGAATGGTCCCCATAGTCCTATTTGTCTGTGCACTGGTGTCCTCTGAATGTCATTTCTGGTGATACCTTTTCATTTTGCTTTTCAGTTACTTGTAAGTGCTCTTACACCCCAGGCATGTTCAGATTTGGAGTAGGACAAATATTCTAAAACCACCATCATTGTCTACTTAGGAGCCTTTTGGACATGACCAGGAGAGCACTTCTGAGACTTTTAAATCTCTCTGGTAAAGCCATTTTTCTATTTAGAAAGTTCTGACTACTTTTAAAGTACTTTTGCCCTCTTTAATTACTAAAATCTTTTTGTTGAGCTCATTTTATGATCATCTCTAACATTTTCTTCCATTGCAAGAATTTTGGTCATATATGACAATCTATTGCAGTAATACTGGGGCTTTTTGGACTTGACATTTTGGTAGCAATTCATATATAGCATTTGTCAGAGAAGATGACTCAGTTGTTTCTTAGATTATTCACTTATAAATTCTGCTAACAAAGTGCCAAGACCTGTCCCCCTAGTCTTTGCTTCTACCTTTTAGATAGCAATAAAATACTTAATATTTGAATTGATTTGCTAATTCTATGTGACAATCTGTGTAGCAGATGTATCAGCTAAATGTGTTCTTGCTGTGAAGAGCCAGTTTATCAGCACATTCTGAGAAAATAGCGGGGCGAGGTTCTTTTTATCAGTTTAAAAACTGGAGCAGCCTACTAGATCAGCAGAAGGTTGGTAGTGACTTGTTCAAGGTGAATCTTCTCTCACCTATCACTTTAGTCTTCGTGATTTCCATTATGTTATTGAGAAAATGTTACCTGTATTGTAAACTGTGAGTAATCTGGAATTTATGACTAATTTAGTTTTGATTTAAAATTATTCAGCTCAATCTATCCTTATGTATACATAGAGAGGACCAAATTTGAGTCTTCAAATTTCAGCTGTTTACATGAGCTTTTCATATTTAGAATCTGAGATTCCTCAGAAAGAAGAATTCTCAATAATCATTGCACAGACATTGTTATCTCCTTCCCAAATGGACAAAGCCCCACAGTTTTGGGGTTTTTTTTAAATATTAATTCTGGGTAGCTGATGGACTTTGAGAAAAATATACGAATAACTAAATAATAACACTTAGTAAATGTTCAAAAGACTGAAACACAAGTTTCAATTTTTCTAATTTCTTAAATTGTCAGAATAATTTTTTTTACCCATGTTAAGACAATCAGCTTTCTAAAAAAACCCCAACTTTTATTTTCTTTGCCAATTCCTTATTTGTTCTGAAAAAAAAAGCTATGACGAAAGAACACATTTTTCCAACTTGAAGACCTTCAGCTAGAGTGGCTTTGAAAATCTTTTGCATCTGAACACCTTTACAAGTTTGTCTATGTCAGTCAGATGTGTGAAGAGTGGAAGCAAAGACCAGTGAGAGGTGAGCGTGTCCTATTGAAATCTGCTGATACTTGGAGCAACGATTATTGAAGAAGAGCCAGGCAAGTGGAAGAATGTGATAGGAGACAGAAATAGAGGTACCTGAAAGAGCCATATTTTACACACCTCACTGCTGGGGATCCCAGAAAATATTATAGTGGGACACATTTGCAAAAATTGTAATACTCTGTGAACTCAAATAAATTGTTAGTGTACAAACCCTCACACGTGCCTGCCCTTACTCATAGCTTCTAAAAACCTCCCACAAGAAGGCTAAGTTTGCACAATGTGTGCCTCATCGCCTTCTTCAGGACAAATGAGTAAACCTGCCAGAAGCCTTTCCAGCCAGCGGAGATCCTCTCCCAGTCCAGATGCGGTCATCTACCAGGTTGCTACTGGGCAGCAAATCACCTATTGCACGCTATCCCTAACAAAGCCATGGATTTCTAAGTGTGTGTATATGAAATTGTTGTGGCACTGTGAAGTTTTCAGTTGGCCATAGATTAATAAATTGTTGTCTTTGTTTTCATGAGATGTCAGTGGTTAAATATTGATGCTGCAAAAGCACCTTTAGCTATGATTATACTGGAGGATGAACCATGCAGTCTTCACTGTAAAAATGAAATGTTAAAGAAGGAAATCTGCAGTTGGAAATCTTTCAGGCATCTTAAAGATTGTTATAACATAGGTGATTTCATCTCAATGCATAGTAGCTGTGAAGAATTAAACAAGCAGATGGATATATTTTATGAGAAATTAAATGCACCATCACTGTTTTCACACTGCTAGAATATGCTGGTAGTTAAACAGAAATCAAATCTTTGGAGCAAGAGTAGCAAATATTATTATTTTTTAACAAGAAACATATCTTATTATTGTAAATGGTCAGATCTCACTATTTGATGATGCATTTGTAAAGTATAAAGTCATCAAAAACCTTTCCTGATTCTTGGTGTTTGGCAACAGCTGTGAGATATATGACCACGAATAGAAATGAATGAGAGCTAAATCATGTGTTAATCATTTCCAGAACTGGGTCAAACATAAGCTCTCTGGATGCTTACGGACACAGCTGTCTGTCACGGTCATCCTCTTCAACTGTCATTAGACTGCCAGTGACGAACTAACAAGTTGCAGGAGCTGTGGTACCAAGCAGCTGCCTGAGAAGTGGTCTCAGTCAGAATTCCTGCCTTCTCAGGGGCAGCAGTGAATTTCCAGTTCATTCCTGACCACAAAGACGTGGCTCTGGGTCACCGCGCTGTAGATGAAGAGAGACTGGGTACTACTGGTTTGCATAAAGCAGGGAGTGACTTCCCCCCTTGCCCAGAATAGTTCTTTCTTTTTCCCACTTGAAGTCTGGATAAAATGCTCCCACTACTTTCTATATATGTAACTGGCTAGATTTCATAGGGAAGATTGTTTCTATGGTTCTTCCAGTCACTAATTTCTTTGCTTGTTTGCCCCTGTTCTTAAACTTGTTGCATTGTCTTTTTCCTTTTTAATTAATTTCTTTTTCCTCTAGATCTGTGCAGCAGTAGCACAGAAGGGTCTGTGCTCAAATGGGGCACCTGAACTCTCTTGTGAAAGCATAACAATGTAGCCTTACAATAGAGCCCTCCCAAAAATGTGATGGGCAGAGACCTGGACAAGTTTTTAGATGTATGGAGTCCCGTGCCCGTCTGTATCTACTTTAACGCTGGAACAATGGCGTACTTCAGGGCAGTTGTAGCTGATCGTATTGATTGTAAATTACTTTGGAAACAGAGCTTTGCAATATGGATAGCTTAAGTAATCCTCTGGACTAAGGAGGACTTAGGGATGAAATTTAAGTTTTAGAAAATACAGCTATCATTAATTACATTGATATATTCTGAATAAGATTAAGATACAAGCTGTTTAGTCAGACCAGCGGTTGCAAAATGTTCATGTTTATGGCACTGTCGTACGTGTGTTCAGGGGAATGGGAAGACATCAGAAAGACCTTTCTGTTTCGAATAAATGTTTAGATGTTGTTTAAAAGCCACACTGGCTGCTTCAGAATACTCCATTTGCTCTGTTGTCTCGAGCAAAAGATTGATGGCAAACCAATTCTCGCCTGATCTGCAGATGGAAATACAGTAGCTTAAGAGAGAAAGAAATCTTACAGACAAAAATTTCTTAAAGATTTGTGCTTTTTACTCCCAATTCATCTTTGACTAATTTCTGTCAAGGTTTTTTTTTTATGCCATTATTAGCATAAACTAGAGGTAACCTTTGTTGCAGGGGAAATGGAACAAGTAGGAGGAAAAAAGCAAAGATCAAGCACAGAAACAAAACCAAAAGGCTGAACGATTCCTAGCAAGTACAGGGGAATCTCACATATCTGGCACACAGCTTTGGAAAATAGGAGAAATGAAGCCAGCAAACACCTTCTGAAGCAACGAGAGACCCGTGTCAGAGGCTGTTTGGTCAGTGTCTGAAACACAGCTGGCTACGCATTCTTATTCAAAGCTACAAGACATATGTGAGATGATTGTTGCTGCAAAAACGTAAAGTGTGGGCAGTCTGTTTCATATTTTATATACTATGCATATTTTCTCCTCTTAGCAGTGATTCACTGGCCCAGATTTTGGTCAAAATACCAGTGAGAAAAAAACAAGAATAATATTCCTACTCAAGAAAGAGTAATTACATTAAGAGCACATTAAAAGAAAGTTTAGCATCTGTTTTGCTTATGTATGAGTGATCACAAATCTACAATTCTATTCCTTTCTTTCTACACCTCTCTATCACTGAGTAGCTCAGACTTTTTTATAGAGCGAAAGAAGAGTGGATAAATTGGAAGAACAGCAGTTGTTAGTAGAAAAATTATATGGTAGAATCAATGAAGCATGTGGACAAGGAATGACCACAATACCATGCTACAAACTTAGAGAGAAAAAGTGAAAAGGAAATTAAACCTGACCTCGCCTTCTTCTCACAACAGTGCACAAGAAGCACGTCTTTCTAATTTATAAGCACTGTTCCTCCTCAAAACCATTGGGAGGTCAGCATGCACGGACTGCGATTGCAAGTGCCCCTTAATTGTACCATGAGCAGAGATACGCAAAATAGAAGGTTGGGCTTTGACGGTGTTGAATATCTTGACCCAAACCAAAACTAACCTTAACATTCATTAGTCAGCATGAAGTAATGAAGAGTCAGAAAGAAGGTTCAGTTTGGGATAATTCTAATCTAGCTGATATGTGTTATCAGCTGTTATAATAGTCTAAACTTGCATTTGAGGATGCAATCATGTCACACATACAATAGCGTCAGTGAATGATTAGGTTTTTTTAACTAAATGTTATATACGTGGAATCTCAATGTTTTTTTCTTGAAGTGCCTGAGTGATTTATTTCAATAGATTTCAGCACTTTGGAATTTCTTAACCAAAAGATTCTCCAAGGAAGCAGTTTAATGCAAACTCTCAATATGTCACATTTTGGCAGTGATTGCTTAATGCAGCAGTGCACTAATGAATTGCTCCACTGCATCCTCTGATCATGAATATGAATCGGAGTACTATAAACTGAACTCAATGTACTGACAAGTGACTGTATCTGATTGTGCCAGCAGCCAGATGATTTTCTCATTAATGAGCTGAACTATTAAAAGATGGAAGAATACAAAGCCAAGCCAGCTTTGCATTGTCTGAGCCTCCTTGTTGACATTTTTCCAGGTCTACCAGAAACCTTCGTCAACTCGTGAAAGAAAATTCACCGAAAAAATAAAAGTACAAATGGACTTAAGACAAATAAAAGCTTCAAGGCTCAAATTCTGTTTCTGATCACATGGATGTGACTCCTTTGTGGTAGTAGTGTTTCTCTTTCAATATGGGGTATTCCAGATTTTAAAATTAAGGAATTAGGCATATCATCTGGTTTTCAGTTTCTGCTATTCTGAGTGCCGGACCCCATGGCTGCCAGTAAAAGACGGAGCTCCTCATCCTTCTAAAAAACTCTACTGTGCAGAACTTGTAAAATCATGAAATTGAGGACCACGGATTTATGATTTATGTTGCAAACACATCCTTTGGAATAACAGTAAACGGTTAAAATTTTTTTAACTTTGATGCTTCAGAATCATATTCAATGCCAAGCATTGGTATGTCAAACACCATTAGTGTTCACAAGCATCACCATTTTGCTTTGCAGTTTAAGAATAACCACATCTCAACTGGAGATAATTTCAGTACAAGTCCAGAATGAGGCATCCGGATCTGTTGCAGAGCCCCTAATGGTTCTACACCTCTGCTCCTATAGAAATGGCAAGTGTGACAAGAGAGAGAGAGAGAGAGAGAGAGAGAGAAAGAAAAGAAAGAAAAGAAAGAAAGAAAGAAAGAAAAAGAAAAGCAAGCTACAGCATCACATTTGGACCAGCAAACGGTAAATCTGTGGTCAACACTATTATAGCAATTCTGCCTCTAGAGGGCATTGCAAGCTAAATGTTTTCTCTGACAAGTGTCGAGAACATCTTGGATCAGCCCAGAAGATAGTTCTTAAATTACCTAAATTAAGAGATTTTCTGTGTTTACAACGTCAGCTGTGTAGGAGTCAAACAAAATTATTGGGCAGCAACACTGACAGATCCTTAATCCACTGCGTAACAGCAGATAGTTTTGGTAAGAAAAGATGTTGCCAGGCATTTTCTAATATCCCTGAAGCTTCTCATGATGTCCCATGTTGTGAGCAACCTTTGGCACATTGCTGTTCCATTTTAATGACTTTCCCTGCATCCTTTTTATGAGCGCTGTGATCCCCAGTGGTGGTTAAACCCAAAGACCATTGGTCATTAGCATAGAGGCTTTGAATCCTTAGCACCTGACATATAGGCTAGTATAGCTGATACAGAATTAAATAACGTTATTATTTGACTCTCTCGAGATCTATGATCTATACATATTGCTCAGATATCAGCGGAGAGCAAAGTATTAAGTTCCAGGCTTTTTAGGCATTAGGCAAAGGTATCTAAATGACATACCAGAGATATTTTGTTAGTGAGCTGGTATGACATGTTCTTCCCCCTAAGTGCTGCTTCCTAAAGGTATTTGATAAGCCCCTTCAGCCACGCAGTATGAAAAAGCTGAACAGTTTTTTTCCCCTGCACACATAGACTAAATCAGTCCAAATCATAAGAAATATTTGTGTTTCTGTGGCTGGAAAGCAAGGATCATGCACGTCTCACTGCACGCTGATGGCCGTATTTTGTTACTGCAGAAAACAGCAACCAGGTCTCTTTGGTATAGTTGGGCTATACATGTTTTACTGTTCACATTTGTTCAACTGCAATTGACTGGAATACATTTAATGGGGCAATTAGAGTAATTACGTTTCTTTTTGTGAAGATTGATATAGGGCTTCTTATATTTGTCTATTTCTCAGCATTATAGTGATTCTTTTTGATTTTTAGATACTGTTGTGAGTAGTTTGCGAAACGTCAGTGCCAACATTTCTAAGGGGCTGCATATCTGCCAGACTCCTCAAGATCCACGACTCCATTTCAAATTTTCAGTGTCCCTTTCTTGGTGCCTCCATCTATACCCATTCTGTGTTGTACTATGAGAAGAGGTTGTAACATCTCCTATAAACCAGAACAATCTTCTCTAAAGTACAGTATTGGAATGTTATAAACCAACAATTTTATTAATAAGGAAAACCTGCAATAAATAAAATATTAAAAATACATTTCTGAAATGTATTACAAAAAGTAATTTGATAATTAAAAGTGACATGGTAAACTATATCAATAAGAAAGATAAACAGGAGTAAAGTAAAATCACACAATGACTTAGTGTTTATATTGACAGATGGACCAGTAACATAACAACATCGTCAAAATTCTTATTCTCTTGTTCACTATATTATTGCAGTGAATAAAAATCTAAAAATTTTAGCTTTAACTATCTTGACATAAAACCTGTAAGGACATGCAAGCATTTTGATCTAAACAAGAGAATAACCCAAAACTTCCTTTGCCTGACAGAGACATCGACTTGCTTGCCACAGAGGGTTACCAAATGGAAGTGGCAGTCTGTCCCAGAGCCACAGAAATTAGGTCCACCCCAGGGCTAAAATTTCTCTTTTCTCTCCTTTCCTATATACTGCAGAGTTGCTAGCATTCATTTCCAAATTATTTTTTTGAATCATTCACGATGACCAGTTCCTCTACATAATAAAAACCTACTGGTGTCCCCTGAGCTCTATTTTGTATTCTGTATTCCCTTTTGTAGTGAAGGGAGTCCAACATGCTGAAGGTATCCCAAGGCTGGGTTCTTAGATTATCACTAGCTGTTCCTTCTAATATTGGCAGTTTTCTCTATCAGCCTCATCCATATGTAGAAAAAAATGTATGGGCAGGTTCTCTAGCCCATGCTCCCAAATCTGGGACTGTGCAGCATCTGGATATGAGTTACAACTAAAAAATAAAAGTCAAGAACCATGTAAAGTTTCATAGATTTTATATTTTAAAATATCTTTAAGCTAATCCTCTGTTAACTCTCTGCATGTGTTTATATGCAGTTTGACAGAGTAATAAAAATAATCTAAAGTCTCTACATAATGGAAGAATTGGTAAAGGTCCCACTAGATTAATTATCAAATGTACTGAATAAGCGCTGAATGTATTTAATGAGAAAGGAAAGGATTCTGGGATTATAGTGTGGCCACACAAAATCCTTTGGATGTTATATGCCCACGAATGGCATAAATTCTATGTGAACTCCAGTTAAAGAAAAGTTGGATTCTTTGTGAAAATAATTGGCAAAAGAACCCCAAAACCCAAACGTGGCAGGCAATATGGTGCCATTTTACTAATTTTGTGGATGTTTATTTATCTAATAAAACGAACAGACCTGGTTTTGTGTAAGAATGTTCTGGGAAGTAGCTAGCTGCTAGTAAACAAAAAAGTGTGGATCTTTTTTTTTTTTCCTTAAGAGGAGGAAAAGTGTGTATGTATCAGACGATTAAAATCAGAAGTGTTGGTTTTAACCTCCGCCTGTGCCCCAGACCCTTAGCTACGAGCACTGCCGCCAGCGCAGTGCTGGTCTGCACGGTAGGCTTTGTTTTGTCCTGGGGTCAGAGATACTGAGAGGAAGAAAGAGAAAGAAAGATTAATCTGATAAAGGTATTGCCATTTCTAATCGGACTGATGGGAAACTGTGGTACGAAGTTAAAGAGGCAACGCAGGGTGAATTACTGTGATGAACTACCTTAAAGCTCAAGCAATCAAATAGATAGCTCTCACATATAAAAATTACTGTGGCATCTTTAGTCATCAACAGTTTTGCACGCATATCTCGTGTTCAATCCCTTCCACCAACAACTGAAGCACTCCGATACATTTGATCAGATTAACTCTTATCGGGGAGACTCAGCCACTGAGGTGGCTCCTTCTTCGCTTCCCAGAGTTCATTTCTCATTGCCATGCAGAAGAATAAACTTCGCAAAGATGGAAAAGGGCAAACTCCCTCAAGTAGCAACACTACGGCCCGGCGCCTGCGCTCATAACCTGCCGTAATGGGATTGAAAGTGCTTTTGTTCTTGTGTATGATGGCAGTAAAACTTTCTCACACAGGCTGACAGCTGAAAACCTGCGGAAGTGAAATTTGTGACTCCCAGTTCAGAAACAATTCATACCAACAGACATCTGATGGAGGTTTTCTGCGCATTTGTTAGAGGACAAAACAATCACATAACAACATTCAGTAACTGATTTGAATATTATAATCAGATATATTTGATTCAAATATAGTCAAATAATATGAAAAGCAAACACGGTATCCTGGAGAATTCAGCATGAAACTCCTGTAAAAATTCACTCCCGTAATTTTAAGATTTAGCTTCTGATTTGCTCTTAAGAAATGCTGAAGACTTCCCATGACGCTGAATTCTTCAAGTCTTTTGACGTTAATGGGCTCTGAAGATACTTAATATTTTGCAGGATTGCATGCAAGTGAACAAATATCAGTTTTGCGTGAGCAAATGTGTTCTTCTTTGCCAAACATCACATGATTATGTTCCCACATTTCAGTCTGCTTAACACGAGACTAGGACTAAATACACTAGTAGCTATCAAAGAAAATTAAGTGGATATAGGAAAACCGATCTAAAAATAAGGTATATATGTTGCTAGAACTTTGTTTTTTCAACACTGATGTTATATCACCCACAGAAGAGCAAGAAGGATTTAAAATAGTATCTGCCATGTCAATAGCCTACCCTGTCCTTCTGAGAGATGGATCAGTATCCAAAAGGGATGTACACTAACACTGAAAATGATGAACAGCAATGAACCAGATGTATTTTAGTTGTGAGGAAAAAACAACAGATGTTATTTTTAAACTTTTTTCTTTTTTTTTAGCGTTAACCTCACTTACAAATCTGTAATAAATACAGTGTGATTCCAAGTCTTTTACTTGAATACTCGGGGTTTGTATCCTAAAGGATTTACATTAAAGAAAATACAGCATTTTAAGAAATAATTTTCCTAATGCTTTTTTTTTCCAAAGCTGCAAAAAATTTTATTTTTCATGTTGAAAGCTGTATTGTTTAAAGATCGAGCAAAATCAATTAACTCTACTTCAGACACAGTATAACATTACTTTACAGAAAGAGTCCTTTATGGGACATTCAATCAACTTACTGCTGTGCATTTGCTGAAATCCTTTTATTGATTATTTATCAGATGCTTATATTGTGTAGTTTACAGGACGATTACACTATTTGCCCAGTTCTGGAATAAGTTTTTCCAAACTTCTCAAAGAGAACAATCGATGGTAACACTGTTTGAAAGTCCTAAAGAAATAAGAGAGACAAAAAAAGTGGTGAGTTTGGCTTTCATGGTTTTACCTTTTTCTTTCAAGGTATTTTAGAGCTCTAAATACTGTCCTCTAGTTAAATTTCATTATGTGAGTTAGATTGTAAGTTATGCAAAATAATATATATGAAACGTACATTATTATATGTACATTACTTTGAAGAAAAACACAAGAATTGAATGATTTAATTGCAAGCAAATATGTATTTCAAACTCTAAGCAACTATAGGCATTGCAAAAATTTCTTGTTCTAATGCCTTTTACTGCCCAATTTCTTACCCAACAGAAACAGCGTATTTGCATATTTTCATTTTATAATTTAAGAATGGCAAAGTATTTTAATTTTCATTATGTGTTTGGCATCACAAGCACCTTCTTACTGTAGGAAAAAATGTCCATATAATTATTACAATAAATATTGTTATAACTCCAGGATAACTGCAAATAGTTTCCGTCTAAAGTGAAGCTAGTTAGGTTTAATTCAGCAAATTCACCAGGCTAATATTGTTCATGGGAATGGAAAAAACCCCAGCTGTAGTTGCCAAGAAAGCAAACAGATAACACAGCTACAATTTAGGATTAAGCTGTAATTCAGAGCAGCATACAGTATCCCTTATTGTGAAAATGGGAAGTATACTTCTAATTTACATGCGGGACAGTTAGGCACAGTTTAACAAGAAAACCCCAGTGAGCTTGGGGTGAGATGGGGAAAGGTGTACACCCCCCACATCAGGATAAAATCCGGAATGGTAAGTCTGAGCATTGAAGAAGTCTTCATTTGCTGGAGCAGACGGCTTTCGCTATTAGGATGCCTGGCCAAACAAAAACAATTGGCTGCCAAAATTAGCTCCTTGGGACGATTTAGGAGCCTTTGAAGTGAACAGTTTTTTGAGCTGGAACTAAGCCCAGGTCCAGCTTCAAACTCAAATCAAAATGACAAAGAGGAAATTTTCTGTGCCACACGCCCCCTCAGTGTAAGATTACTTTGGGTTGGCAGCTGTACTGTTTATCTTGTTATTTAAAGCTATTTCACTAGATACTCACAACTGAGCATTTAAACAACTGGCTCCGATTATGACGACAGCAGTTATGTTTGACCACATTTAGGAAACATCACACCCTCTGATGGATAAATAAAAGCGTTGCTAGCTTTACAGTTAGGCTCATTAAAGAACTTTAGAATGTATTCTAGATAAATGTCGCACAGTATGCATGTAAAATATATTTTTTAGGAAAAGAACCCCAGCCATTTCTCTATTTGAAGATACAGATTTTAACCAGGTTGCAACAGGGTGAGAAAGTAAGGCCTGAAAATACCACGTGGCCTTGCAAGATCTACCTCAGAGCGCTGAAGAGAGTCTAACCCACGGTATCATTGCAGCAGCATACAGGGAAAGGAATCGGAAGCGGGAATCTCATATCTGTCTAATTTGATGATGAAATGGAGGTTCAAATCCTGCAGTGAAGCACTGAAATGCACTGCTGGTTCGTGCTGGTAGTCTGATATAACTAGCCCTGCCAGGATCATCTGGAGTTTAAGCTGATTGCTACATAGCATAGAAGTCATGAAGTTATGTAGATAATCCTTCTGAAGCGGCAAGAACAAAAGCCATGAGGGGAGAAAAACAGGCTGCTTCAAAATTATTTTCACCGTCAATCAGTCATTGTTGGTAGCTGGAATGAATGAGAATACAAGTAGGAATTCCCACATACTGGTGAGATTGACCCTACAGTTTTGCAGTCTCAGGACCATAGGATCATTTTATGGAATTTTTCCACAATGCATTCTTAAATCATGCCATGTAATTCTCAGCACCAGAGACCTGTAATTCTCAGGACCAAGACCTATTTTTAAATTCCCAAAGTTAATAGAACACTTCCTTTTTAAACTTGTCAAGCTTTGACTCCTTTCTCTCTAGTAAATTATAAGTGACTCAAGTTCAACTGACAGAGTTTAACAAGACCTATGAACCCTTTCAATATATTTGACTACTTGACTGTCATGTGTACTCATCAGTTCTAAACAATGGAGTCAAAAAAAGGTGACATAAAGCCACCAAAGATTTGTCTCAGTCAGCGCACTCTGATGTCATAGATGAGACTTGCCAAATGCTCACAGAGTTTATCTTTGGAATGTTGTTATTAAAGCAAATTCTGAAGAGATTCTACATCTGAGTATGCAGACATACATAAATACAGACCGTGTACAAATAACCTTGGCAAACCAATGGGATCTTGTAGACCTACATATCATCTTGAAGGTCTTTGGAAACACATTCCCTCATATTCTAGTGCTAAATTTGCCCTAACAGTGGTTCTTTCCAAACAATTTTGAGAGTACTGCACGATTTCCTGTAATATAAAAATGCACTTTGGAATGAGATAGGAATTACCATTAAATATCTTCTTGGAAATTTAATGAAGTAGAAAGTTGCTTCAGACCAAAGCAAGAATAGGCAAACAGCGGTAGCATGTCTACTCCCAGATTTTTAAGGCCAGAAAGTAGCATTATGACCATTTATTCTCAGTTCCTGCATACACACTTCGGGTAATTTCCCACAGCAAATCTATCAAGTTGATAATAATTATGAAGCTGTTAAGCATGTGATAAACTTGGAACAATAAGCTTACAATAAAATTATGATACCTGATTTACAGCTTTGCATAGTCTTTCCTTGTAATGACAAAATTTCATTTTGTTGCTTAAATAGAGATGTGGTTGCACAAATGGAGATTAAAGTTGCATTAGGTTGTATGAATGCAGATTTCCTTCATAGGTTAGGAGAAGGAGCATGTGAAGATGTTTCAAAGACAAATTGTACAACCTCTCTAACGAAAAGTATTCTACCTATCGCAGTGATTCAGAGCACTGAGTCCTCTTCTGAGCCAATCTAACGGTACTGAAGACACTGTATAACTGCATGCTGTGAGCCATGACACCATGTGCAAAAGGTAAACCAACCTATGAATGGTTTGGATCTCAGAAAAACTTTATTGTATTGCTGGAATTATATCTGTCAAGAAGAATCAAGGCAGAAGGAAAAACTGAAAAGTGGGCACAGCTGCTAGAATCCAAATTCTATCTTCATGCTATTGAATAGTAAAAATGGGGAACAAAACTCACTTTTCTTTAGCTTGAAATCAACATTCCCAGGCACACATCAAGACTTCAGAGGATGTAGTGGGAAATTCTGCATGAATGTCCATGCAGTAGTTACATCCTTAAGTGCGGGGTAAGCCCACCGAGCAATCTTGTTTTCCCCACACGGCTGGGGCAGAGCTCATGTGCACACCTCGTCTGAAAACCAGGCAGCACTGCCAAGTGCCACTGTACAGCCATCATCCACAACCTCCTCAGCTGTTTAATACTGAGTGGTCATATTTAAGTATTCCCTATGATCCTAATGCTTGTAATAGTAAAATTAGAGTTTTAAATTGAGCTGTCATAGTAAGCCTCCTGACCCATTAATAGCCACGGAGGTCTCTAACACGGCAGCAAACCAGACGTGGCAAGCTGTTACACAAGTAAAATGTTGATCCAGCTAACTTTTATTCTTAGCAAATTTATCAATACTGGTTAACAATACTTCCAACTAGTACAGGGCCTCCTGACATGACAAAATGAGTGTAACAACCCATTCTGTCAATACAACACAAATGTCATTTCAAGTGCTCAAAACCCACTAAGCTACCCTAAAAAAGATTGATTTATCTGCTCCAGTGTTTCTTTGGGGCAAACTTTTCTCACAACTGAAACCAATTAGTGGGCCTGGCACTTGTAGTGCAGAATGTAGGTCAGCATCAAGTAATAAAAAAGTATTGACTTTTCTCTGTCTGTAAGCAGCATGAAAGGGGTGCCATGGCCTTGTCGTATATGAAAAGAGCTCCATTAATTTCACTTATTTCAACCAGGGCTGTCAAATACTAATGCTTCTATTGCACTTTTCACACAAAGAACATTGACACCAATCCTGGCCCCAGTGAAACAAGTTTACAATATTTCAGTCAGTGAAAGGGGTACTATAATTTTAAATTCCCTGTTGGACATTTAGTCTCTTTAAGCCGCACTGCTCATAAGACCTATTGAGAGATATGAGCTGGGACATTAATAATGGCTACACACTTCTTCCCATGGGCAACAGAACCTATTTCTTGGGCATAGCTTCAACAGCTAATTAGCCATAAAGTTCAGGACACAGTTGTTTGGCGTAACTCTGTTTTTGTGGCTGGTGGGCACAGACTGCCAATTTTGCTTTCCGCTGTGGAGAAATATCCAAAAACGAGGAATAGGTCTTCTGTGACTTAAGGCTATGAAATTGAAAAGCTAATGTGTTAACCAATTGGGTCAACTAGCCCCTTCAAATAAGAGATAATAACAAAAGCCTGGATCATGCCTTAGGGACTGGATCTCATTGTGTCAGCGCAGAGTATTGACTTCCAGGGAAAAGTGTGCCTAATCGGAGTTCCCTGCTCTACAGCGGACAAGCGACCACTGCTGTGACGAAGGGGGTGGAATCACACCTTTCCCTACTCAGCTTGCCAGCACAACGCAGAGGAGAACAAGGAGCCGTCACCTGTCTCCTCTGTGGACTGTCTACTGCTGCTGCCAATTCTAAACCCTCCCAATTGTGTTCTTTTGACTAAGAGCAACGTAAAAACTGTGCTTCCATGAGGACTTTATGAGCTTCTCCATATTGTGGATCAACACAATGGTGGTCAAACTGACCTAAAATGTTATGATCCTGTTTTTCTCTTTTTGCATTTTTCCTTCTAAACTACTGGCTTCTTTTTTTTTTTTTTTTTTTTTGGTAAGTGAAGTTTATGTGTTTTCTTGACAAGCTTGAGGGCTCTGAGTGTGATATCTAACTCATTCCCTAATTACCTCCTGCAAATGCAAACATCATCAACAACAATAAAACTCTTTGATTTAAAAAGACTGGGTGACTATGGTAGAAGGCAATTTTCTACTTGCTTTAATGACTTTGTAAGTGCAAGTCTTACCCTTTGAATCAACTTGCTATTAGATCTTAAAATAAAATGATATTGTATAGCCATCATAAAAGGCAACTTTATAACCTTCTGTGTTATGCTTACATCAGGCAAATTTTTTCTACTTGTTAGTTTTAGTCTTTTATTGACATTATGATAATGTGTTGTAAAAAAAATCAGGAAATTATGTTCACAGTAGGAAATCTAACAACATTATTTTAATATCCTATCTTCCAAACAGAAAGAGAAAACATTAATTGCTGTTTAATTTATGCAACAAACATTTCATTGTTATTAAACTTAAATTTTCATGGACATTTATAACTACCACTGACTCTTACGCATTTCATCTTTTGGAAATATAAATGAGGAAACCAAACTCAAACAGTGCTTGCCAGAAATTATGAAAGATTCCTAATTATGGTTCATGAATTTGAAAAACCACCGACCTGATAATCACAGATACTTCTTGCATGATGTGTCCAGTACGAACAGCACAGCAATGTACGCTCCTCTGTGACAGCCTAACACGGAAATGATAACTCTATTCCTCCCTTTCTCTAATATTCTGAGAAGGAAACGTTCTGCTGCTGATCTGTGCTCACTGAGGTTTGCTTTCTCAGCTCAGCAGCTAAGCTGTGCTAATTTGTGCTTTGGAGATAACTGGAGATAACTGGCTAACACAAGTCAAACTCTAAAACTTCTTGTCCTCGTCTGCACAAGGTAGGAGAGGATGTGTTCTAGCCTGGAAAAGAGCCAGTTTCTGCTCCTGCGTAGTTAGAAGTGGTTTGGACAAAGCAACAAGAGCATATCCCACTGTACCGTTCCATAGCTGTGCAAATTAAGCTACGACATGACAGAGAATAACGATGCTTTTGAGAATGCAATAGTTTGACCCATTGTACAAGGAAAGCACAAATATTTCTAAACAAGTAAGATAGTTTGCAACAGCTGTGTTCATTAAGGATTACAAATGCGTCAGCCCTTACAGTGCTTTCTCACAGGCAAAGGCAAATTATCTCTTGGCTTTGATGGAAGTTTTGTGCAAGGAAGGACAAAGGGAAAAAGGGGAAGGATTTGGTCCAGTGAATTACTTTTTCTCATAAGTATTGCCTCTCTAAAATTAACCTGAGATCTGAAACTAGCCTGTCCTTTTTGTCATGTGCAATATAACAAGCAATGAAGATTTGTGGTCCGAATTTGCATTTGTTACATTTACTTAGTACCCTGCAGTCATTGTGGCTGCCCAAGGGGAAGGAAGGGTGGAATTCCCAGCTGCACCCTCTAAGTTCATTTAATCCATTTATTGATGATCTGCAAGCCAGACACTGTCTGGTCCTTCCTCCCAAACATGTACTAGCTTTGCAATGCTTTGAAAAGAAATATATTTTCCTTTATAAATAACTGTTCAGATAATGAATTTATTTATGTGTATAAAGCTAATCTACTGAAGAAGAATAAATCACCTTCATGTAGACACTTTTTAGGTACTTTTAGACAGATTCAGAGCCAGTATGAATATAAAAAGTATAGTTTGCCACACAGAAAGCTACAGTGCATGCTGCACCATACTTTAGTGTTATGAAACAACATCACCCAAATTCTGTTTGAATGTCTGTATTTGAACCAAAATTGCCAAAGATAATATTTGATTTTTTCAACTAATGTAGCCTTTTTTTTTTAGAAGTAAATTAAATTAAGAAACCAATGTGAATTTCTCCGCAAGCTATTTCATACTTGGATACACTTGAACTTTACTGAATCTAGGCTAAAAAACAAATGTGCGGTTGAAATAGTTCAGTGGGTATCCCAAGAGGTGTTTATTTGCTATTGTCATGCAAATACCTACTTCTTGCAGGGTATTTCAACAAAATATTTTTGAAGAGGGGAGTAGATGTTCATCTTTATTTATTTAAGATGTATAAATAACATTGTCAAGTATGAAAACACACTGAGTAATACATAACCCTTTTATGAACTTGTTAAATATGAGGTGGAACTACGTCTAACACTACATTCCTGTGCACAGAACAATATAGTCTTAAAAGTGTCTGATGAAAAAGTAAGGATGTATTTTTATGGCAGTGCTTCTATTTTTAAACCAACTCTTTGTCCTGTCCATCACAGACACTCTGCTAGCAACAGGACTTATATTAGAAAATAATGCACTTAGGGATAAGTACCTTGACTTATGGCATTTATAAGCTGCCCCTTTCATTGTCTAATCTGTTCAACCACAACATTCTCTTTCCAGCTGAAAATAAGCCAGTGCCAAGCATTGACTGCCAAGACAAACTCAGAACCACTTTTAACCTGCTGGACTAAAGCCATAAAATGTTTAACCTGCCAAGATCAAGTTGCAACTATCTCTAACTTGCCAAAATCATGCCACAAGGAGTTAAGGAGGAAAAGTTCTGAGTTGAAACCCTGAAGCAAAAATATTTTTTTATCTTACCGGGTTAAGTTGTATCTGTTTGGAAAAAAAGTGGTAATCATTTAGAATCAATTAAAAAAAAAAATAAAAAAAGAAAAGCACATTGATTGCATTGTATTTGGCGTATGCAGCAAAAGCAGTACTCCAGTTAGATTTCATCTGGTTTGACATTGTTCTGGATGATGCTTTCAAACCTGATTGCTTTCTGTGATGAAATTACTCGATCTGCAGTTTGAAGAACAGTGGATGCTGTCTAGCTGAGCTTTAGCAAGGCTTTCAACACAATCTCCCAGAGAATCCTTTTAACCAGGTTGGTAAATTATAGCCTGGATGTGCAGACTAATAGATGTAAATAACTGTCTGGTTTGAACCCCAGGTTCAAAGGGTAGCAATGAATGGTTTGTAACTGGAACCTGGGTACAAATGTATTTCCTCAGGTGCTACCTTGGCACCTATCTTGTTTAATATCTTCAGCGATGACCTGGAGGTGGAGATGGAATGCACTCTTATCAAGTTCATGGACAACACCAAACTAATGGTGCCATCGATACTCTTGAGGGGGATGTAGACAGGCTAGAGGAGTGGCCTGACAGAGCCTCACAACACACGGTACGGACAAATGCACCTGGCACAGGAGCAAAGCAGGCTGGAGGCTGACAGGCTGGGTAGCGGCTCTGCAGAAGAGGGGCTGGGGGTCCTGGTGGGCAGCTGGCTAAACACGAGCCAGCAATGCGCCCCAGCAGTCACGAAAGCGAGAAACAGCTTTGCTGGTTTGTAAATATAAGCTACCTTCAGAAGAGATTGAAATGATCAAATAGGAAAAAAGGCCTTTCGCATTTTGCACGCAGCTTGCTTTGGAGACTGGAAAAATGACTCATCTCCTATCCAGTGTTCCCAAATACTCTCATTAATCAATTAAACTGGAACACTAGCTCTTAGGCTAATATCTATTGCTGTTTTTTCTGTCTGTGTTTATTCATATATGGTAACATATCTTCTTTGTGTGTCATGTTTTTCTTCATTTTTCAATGGCACTTTTTCTCCTGTGTAAATCCAGCAGCTCTTTGATACAGTTCAGGAATAGCATCAGCAACACTGGTTCACTCAGGTGCCACAGATTTGTTTTGGCATTGACATGAAGCTAGTTCTCTCAAACTGCTGCTGATTAAGGAACGTCAGGAAGAGGAACAGTTGATGTTTATAGCCAAACGTTATTTCAGATTCAACAGTGTTCAGAGAAATGAAATGGATTACACGTATTAGCACAAATTTAAAAAATAGATTGTTGAACACTTCAAAGACTAAAATCATGCTGTCTTGGTTCTGATAGGAATACATGGTATATATACTAAATGTAACAACTGGTGCAAACATATTCTATGATAGCACATAAGCAAAAGTTTATTTCATTTTTTCAGCTGGATAACTTCCAAACTAAATTCTCCACTCTGTTGTCCATGTTGAGGAAAGAATTTAGCCTTAGACTTTAACATCTCTGCATTTAATGTCTATGCGGAACTTTCAATGTATAGCTGAGTACTATTACATCTTATAAATGAACAGGAACTAGGAATTTTTACAATGTTTTATATGCTAATTTATTCATTGACAGTGTAGTAGCAATGTAAGTTATACTGTAAAGTTCTCCACACTTCTCTGAGGACTTTGGATTTGACCTGAAGTGTGGAAATTCTTTAAATAGCAATGCATTTTGGTCTTCCTCCTGCCAAAGGCTAGGGCATCTGCAAAAACTACAAATCATGCCAAAGTCTTTGAGTGATATATGGAGGACCACAATCCACTAGGAAATAAGCTAAGACCAACTCATTCATTTAGGCCCTTCACTGGGATTTGAACCATCCAGCCCACAAACCATGTCTCATGAGATTGCAGTATACACCCAGCCCACAGTAATAATGATTCATATACATATATGTGTATATGCTTTATTGCTACCTTTAGCTGGATTAAAAGCAATATATCAAATTTTATATTTCTGCTTCTTTTATTAGCTTTCTAGCACTTGATCAGCTGATAGAGGCGATAATGAAATGTTTTTTTATAAACTGGAGTTTGTAAGTCCTGTCCTGAGAATGTAATATTTCAAAAAATAGCCTAAGCTTTGGGGAAAAAACCAATTACAGAAACAGCATTAAAAATGCCAAGCACTGGGCAGAAGCAATTCTGGATCAGTTTAAAAAAGTGATTGATGAAACTCTAATCTGAGCTGAAGGAACAGTTTCACGACAAGCTGTGACCATTCCACACACTTCATTAGCTGCCATAATTAGCCTGGTGTTTCAATTTGTTAGAACTGGTGGGGACAATTTTACTCAGAATGCAAACATCAAAAAACAGGGTGCCTCAGACTTCAGAAGAGGCTGATGAGAAGCTTTTCTAGTCTCTGTTAACTAAAAGATTAATTACAGCTGATGGGAGGCTGTACTCTGATTGTCACTCTGTCTATGTGCATTACTTTTAGCATTAGAAGAAAGACATGGTTGACACTACACTGCTCAATCAAGCATCTTCGCATTAGTGTACAAAGTCTGTTAATAAGCAATGTTTTTATTGTTTCTCTTTTTCCTTTTTTTTCCCCTAAGTTTGCGGCTCTCATACCTAACAAGTTATAGTTTAAAAGAGCGGGGTATTCCGTTGCTAATGATAAGCACTTACCACTTTTGTCGTCATTCCTTCATGCAACTACAGGTGAGAGATCCTAACACGTCTCAAAGCTACTGTCTGGGAATATTATTAGTTCCTATTATCACAGTCAAAATGTAAATTCCTACTCAAAGAGGCTCATCATGGAAAGCAAAAACAATACAGGTGTGAAACAGATACCGTGTGCATCACAGCCTTATCTCCTTTACTTTAGGTGTTACTACTGCTGTATATTAACTCATCAAAGCTTGTACGATTATTCACATGGAAGTGAAGTCGGAATTTGAAGTGCAAAGGTTATTCCTCAATAATTCTATAACTCTCATTCTAGAATATTAACATGTGGTAATACACCTTACTCATAAATAACTCCTTATGTGGATATGCCTTTCAGTTTCCCTATATATTTTATGCTGAGATCAACAAAAACTATAAAATAAGAAGGAATATAGTTTCTTAGCTCTATCATGGTGGAACATCCTTTTAACCTGAGTTTATAAAGGGCATGTCGAAACCAGCAGTTCATTGCATTAAATGAGTAAACACTGAAGTATATTCCAAAGTGAATATCATATTACTATTTAAAATGGAGCAAACAAGTTCAGAGTTCATTCAGGATATAAATTTTAAAGAAAGAAGCAGTAGCTACTTACATCAAACCATTAAGACAACAAGTAGTCTGTATTACTTACAGTCTCTCGTTAACTCCAATGTAAGCAGCCAAAGCTATCTTTTACTGTGATTTTTCCTATTCAGAGAATGTAGATTACTCTCAAATCCATTTACTGCACTGAAGTCCTACTGCTCTGAGAATAATCTACTCTTGCTCTCTGGAGAGATCATCAAAACAACAAAAACTTGCAGCCTTTCTCTCAGCTTGGGCATATACCTGGCATAATCTCTTAGAATCCATCCAGAACAGCTGAAGTTATTAATAACACTACAAATTACACAACTATTCAACTGTAATGGGTCAGTGTAACAAAATCTGCCGTTCAGGCATCATTTTATGATGCAACATTCTTTAGTCCTAAGTGTGTCTGTTGCAAGAAGTCATCAGAATATGTGCATCTGATCTCAGACTTCAATTTGTAAACTCATCAGCAATGTACATTTAAAGATGCAATAAAAAAACCAACAGCTATTTTTTGTGTGAAAACGGCTAACACAATTTTTCCTAGAACATTCTTTCTAAATAGCATTTATCTATGTATTGCTTATATTCATTATGGGCCAGATCCTTATCTGATGCAAATTAGCCTAGCTCCATGGATATATCTCAGTTATGCTAGGCACTGAGTTCTCATACCTGCATTTTTCAACAGTTATACGGACCATGTAATTCTTAGAGGATTGTGACAAGCTTTCTGTTACTCTCATTTCAACTCTATCTAATGAGCACAAGCAAGGCTAAGGTGAATATTATCAAATAATAAGTAGCTTGCTTTTGCAAATATGTTCCATAAAGGATTTTAAGTGACTTCAAAATATAGCCTTTTTAATTCAATATTGTGGCAAATTGAATTTCGTTGAAATACATCGTGTTTGGCATATACATAAACAAATCTACTTAATTCCAAGAATGCTGAACTGCCCATCTAAAACTGTCATCAAAAGGCAAGGCCAAGCACTTCCCAGTTTAGTGTGAGGATTTTCAATTCCAACAAATGAAATAACATCCAAATAGTGAACACCTAAAAACAATATAAAAAAATTAGGTGTAGCTTCAAACTCTACCATTTCCAGCTCAACTGATTTTTTTTTTTTTTTCATTAAAAGCTCTGCCACAAGTTACTGTAATGTACCGTAAGCATGTACTGAAGGAATTGGTCAGACACTCTATTTCTAAAAGGGTTCTGATTAAACAAGAGGTTTTAAAATGTTTAAGCAAAGTGTACAATGGGAATTATTTAGAAAGTTAAAACATACATATATCTCCCTCAAAGAAATATTGGCTAAAGTTATTTCTTACTAAAAAGCAAGATTTTCTTCTATGCTACTAACATACAAGTTACATTATTAAATGAGGAAGGTAGGCAAAGCAAGACATTTATCATCCAACAGACAAATGACACAGGATTGCTAGTTAGACAGTATAATAAGTACCATCTAATTTTCTCTTTCGAATCAATTTATTCTTCAAAGCCTTGGATCATCATCAAGGGACTGCATTTTCCCGTTGAGAAATTACAGAACTGAAAATCAGGTTTTATAAAATATTCAACTAGTTGCCCACAAACCCCTACAAATAACCACTAGAATGGATTTGATTAGAAGAGTGGTGACAGTATCTTTTTTTATGCAAATAACTGAATGGTTTGACTCTTCTCAGTCACTACTTTATAGTATTCCTTCAAAATCAGACCCTGCAACTCATCAGTAACCTTCACCAGAAAGTTTTTCCAGCCTTTCTTTTCAGACTTCCAGTTATTCACAGATTCCTTTCTGCATTTAGTTAAACAGTAGCCAGGGATACATTTTGTATGTTTTAATTTGCTTCACAGCATTTACCTTCCTTCTACACCTAAGAAAGTAATTCAAAAGATTGCTGATAGTTAATAATCATTCACATTACATATATCAAGAGTAGCCTTTTTCAAAGGCAGCCCAGTGGTGGTGACCTTAAGGGTTTTCTCAAAGCAAACGATCTACAGCTCAAGAACTTTTCCAGTGGGAGCTCTGAAAGCCACCTGCATAACAAAATGTATTTCTGTAAACATGACACAGTCATTCAGTAAGGAATCTGGAAAGATCATTTTGTCAACAGTCAAAAGTTGAAATTGTCGTTTGCTTTCCTGAAAGACTGAATGGGTGCATCTCATAATGAGAAATCTTTCATTCTAGTCCCATGAATGAGAGGTAATGCCTGGTGTTCCCACTGTTGGATATGACATAGTCCTGTCTTTTTTAATACATTTCCTTCTCAACAGTACATTGTGATATTTACTTAAAAATTAGCAAAAAATTCAGAAGTACAAGTTACAAAAGTGACGTTAAGCTATTTTTTGTTACCCGTTTTCAGAGACCACATGCTTATTAAAGCGGGTCTGTGATATTAAATTGGACAGCACTGTTCTTTTTTGTACTACCTAACCAGATAGCCGAACGCCTGAGCTCCAAGGAGCTCGCAGCTCTGAAGAGTAATGCTGCTGTGGGAATCCCCCTTTGTGGAGGCAGGGAATTACTCAAGTTGATTTTCACATGAAGATACAGCAGCATTCTGACTCATAATGGTTGTTTTGAGAGCAGAAAATATGTGCTATGGGATGCAAAAGACAGACTTTACATGAATAGTATAGGATGTATCATTGTAGGACCAGATCCTTGGGTTTAAATTATTTGGTTTGATGCAGGACTCAGGATAGAAAGAAGAGTGACAGAAAGCAGTCTTATGTTGGAAACAGATAGTTGATAACTCAAACTAAGGGTCCATTTGCAGCATCTGAATAGAACCATCAAGTCATGCCAGCAGCAATAATCACACAGGAGCCATGTCATTGGCCAGGGATTGCTGGACTGCAACACACTTTGGCAACAACCCTTATTATCCCTGACATGGCTCATGGAAACCTGTAGTGTAACAAGCAAAGTCTTAGAGATCATCTCATAATTCCCCTACAATAGAGTCACTTCTGACTGCCACATTATGTCAGCTCTGCATTGCCTAGGAAAATGCATTGCAGTTAGATTGGGGAACTGAGAATCTGATGTTCAAAATACGTGCTAGCTCTTCTCATTGTATATCAGTAACTTCTGTCACAAAGCATACTAGTAAATATGGCCCTAAAAGTTTTAAACTATTTAATAAGGTTGATAGCATGGATGCACATTCATTAGCCAATATCACCCTGGATTAGAAAATACTCCTGTGTAATCTTTCTTTCCTAATTAAAATTGTCATGGAGTCACAATCCGAGAGAGAAAAAGTGTAAAGCTTCACACATACATTACACCTATCTCAAGTCCAATCACTGCAAGGTTAGGAAAAATGGAGTTAAGGTGAAATTTAAATAAGTGTCAGTATAGTCAGGGATGGAAAAGCATGAATAGCGTATCAAACAATTGTGCCACATAATGACATCATCCACTAGACACATGATTGTTGTATGTTGTTGGTCCTACAAGGGATGAAACTAATTTTCAAACAGAAGGAATCACTTCCCCTCTCCCCTCCCTATTTTTCCCTCACAGTAACACTATACAAAGATAAAATTCCTGTGGAACCACAGGACACAGTGATCTGAGAAGAATGTGGAAGAAAATGGGTTGGCCATGGCCATGTAGAAGAGTCACACTCACTTTCTAAGGCACTGATATTTTGAGGCCATATTAGATTCTCCTTGTGGACCTTTTACCACATATCTGGAAATTAAGGCCCTACTTGATAATGTGATTCCCCTTGGGCCATAACGTGAGCAACCCTGACAACCACAGAGGCTGCCGAACTTTCAGAGGCAGCAGACTATATAAAATAGGACAAATTCCTTGAACACACAGGGAGGTCTCTTTTTTATCATAGAAAGATCAAACTCAGTGAAGTCATGTGAGAGGAATTATGCAGTTGAGACATTCATAGAGGTTTAATCCTTACAGTCTTCTTTATGGTAGAAAGCAAGTCAAAGATCAAGAATTTTTCCATAGTCTTATCTCTGTTATCCCAGATAGGAAATTTCTGCCAGGTCTTGGACAAGGAGCCAAATTTACACCTAGTGTAAATCAATGAAACTCTGTACTTTGCATTTTACTTATCTTGTAACCTTCTTTTTATATAAGCTCTGGCTTAAAATACATGCACAGACTGGTGGTTATCTGTGTCATGATTTAATTAAATATTTCTGCAACTTCATATCATCTCAGTTGAAGGCAATTACTGTCCAGCAAAATCAACAGAAGCTGTTGATTGTCCCTTTATCTACACTGGCTGAATTTGAGCTTGTAACTCTCTGCCCCTGGTGACAAAGATGGAAGTGATATAATTTATAGAAGGAACAACCATTGCCTGCTCTAAAGGCTCCACTATACAGTGTGAAAATTCCATTAGTGTTGACTACAGCCCAATATCTACTGCTCCACCAAAAATAGAATTGTGTTGGTGGTGAATTACAAGGGCTATTTTTCCTAGCCTAGGCAAGGCCATGACAATCAGAAATATTTGAACTTGATAGTTGATTAATGCTGGCAGTATTCTATAAGTGATTTCCACTCAACGACATCTAATTCTTTAATTATTTCCCATTATTAATGGAATGAAACAATTCAAAACAAACAGCTAGAATGACTGTTTTGCAGGAAGCTCATAATCATCAATTCATACATGTAGAAATCTTCCTAAAATTATATTAAGCTGGCCTGTTGAACTTGAAAGGCATATTTTATCCCAATCAATGCATAAAAGTAAAATTATCCATAACTAAGGCATGTTTCTCTGCTGTACAGTTCAGCTGTAATGATCCCCACACACTGCACTTGCACATCAATTATGATAATCATAATCACGGTCGTTAAGCTGAATGTTCATTATTATCAGGATGCTGGTGACAGCAGATTCAATCATCGGGTGCAATGGGCAGGCAGTCACAGTCCCACCCAAGTTTCTGCAGACAGCGTTGTGCCACATTAAATCTATGATGTGTTCCACATCCCACTCCATTCCAAAAGCTGTAGACGGTAAAGGTCAACTTTATGTTCTGTGCAATATGCTTAGGTTCTCTAAATTAATTCTTTGCAGTACTGGGTATTTTTATGCTTTGTAGATAATAAAATTCTGTTTAGGGCCAAAATGCCTGTGCAAATAATGAAACAGTGATGCAGTCGTACTGTAATTCACCTATAATAAGGCATCAGAGGAAAGAATCTATCAGGAAGGAACATCTTAAAATGTCACTTCCTGAATTTTGCAAATAAGGAAACATTAAATGCTGTCATTAAAGTCAGTTTTCTAAAATGCATATGCAAACTAATTCCAATACCGATTAAAGGCTGTAAGCTATCATTTCTGCCTCAGTAAACTTGAACATATGTGAGTGTTTTGACAACTGAAAGATTATAGCTAGTGTATTTGATCCCTTGACTGTCCAGCTACATTGGAACCCATGCTTGTAGATGAAATTCATTGTGACTGGTAAATTTTTTATGTGAGAAGTATCAATATAAATCACATAAATTCAATGGCATTCCAAGGTATTTAGACATGTGATATTAAAATATGCAAGCATTTTTATTTTTATAGTGGTGTACAACTGGGTAAACTAACTAGATCCAGTTTTACTATAGGTATAGTATTTCCATTTTTGGGGTTTCTTTAATGAAGAATTAAAATACAACAGTTTTTCCCTTAACTCCCTTCCTTGAAATGTAAACAATGAGATAAAATTGTTCAGATTATAACTAGATGAAAAGAAGAACTATTAACTTTTCATCACATAGATATGGTAATTATTATGTTTAGAGGAAGTTATGCTAATACCCTCTCATTTTCCAGAAGAAATATAACAAGGCAATATTTTTCATTGTTGTTCATTTTGCTTCTGAAGTAATTATATAATTTACATACTAATCTTTTTTGTGACTTGAATTAAAACACTAACTTATAAACACACAAAAACCTCAGGAAAATACAACTAGGACATGCTCATGAACATACACAGGGAAACTTTTTTTATATATAGTTTTTAAAAAAAGCCAGCTAATACCAACTAATATCAAATAATCCCACAGCAGCTCAGAGGGCTCATGGATCCACCGACCACTGAAATGACTCCATGGAAGAACTCGTGCAGTAGTTTGTCTTACCAGCAACGATAAGGGAAACTTTTCTAGTCTAATACTGTCAGAAGCTGAACGGACATCGTGGCAGGGTTATTCAGGTTGTAATATAAGTTGCATCCACAAAAATATCACCTCACATGAAATTCATAGGAGGGTTGTGTTCAGCAGACAGCGTTAGGCAAAAATCTGATTTTTTTGGTAGTATTTTGATACTTTAGCCTTGTGATTCATTAGAACAGGATAATTTTGTTCATAGCACTGATATACACAAAGTTTTAATACAGTTTAGAAAGAAGAAAGGGACAGAGAGTTCTTTCCAATTTAACAGTTATGAAAGTATGACCTCACACCTGCCTATAGAACATTTTCCATTAAAATATAGTGAAGAGGTGGAGGTTTTGGGGTTTTTTTTCTGATAATAATGACCCATTAAAACAGCAGGTAGGTCATAAATAGCTCTTTTCTCCTCTTATCTCTCTGTTTGGGTAAGCGGCTCCTAATTGAAGCTTCATATTGATTTAGAATTGGGGTTGGAAGGCTGTATGTCATGTTGGGTTAATGTATACAGCTATTCACCTCCAGAGATTTAGGTTGAAATCTATCCAAGACCACAAGTAAAGTGAGTTTAGTTGTTTCAGCTAAGCCCATAATTTATAGAAGATGTCTTATATGATATACAATATAAATATCTTTACATTGTTTGATATCATCATCTGAGCCTGATCAAGAACTGCTAAGGACTGGAAAAGGAAGAGTCTTTATGAGGCAAAATGAGTACCACCAATAAGACTTTCAGATCCTTTTTATATATCATACTTATGCTGTGGGACTTCAGCCAGTCATATACTTCACACTCTGCTTTTGAAAGACAAGTTCAGATCTTTTTGTTTGAATGTTATCTTTGTGCTTTTATTTGTAATGAGATTTAATTAATGTGTGTTAAAATACAAAAATTTTACCCTGAGATCATTTTTAAAGCTTAAAGTTTTGAGAAACAATTATTTTTAAAAAAATTACTTCTCCAACTAAGATTCCTTGGAACTTGTTCTATATTTACAAAGGTTAAGTTACTTTCAGGGAAATAAGTAATCATACCTTACAAAATCCCAGGATGGTTTAGGTTGGAATAGACCTCTTGAGATAATCTAGTCCAACCCCCCCTTCTCAGCTAGAGGAGGTTGCCCAGGACCACGTCCAGGCAGGTTTTAAATACCTCCACTGATGGAGACTCCACAACCTCTTTGGGCAACCTGTGCCAGTGTTCTGTCACCCTCACAT
>VXBL01007437.1:1559120-1614120 GCA_013400195.1 Aramus guarauna
ATTTCATGCATTTCAGTTTGTGTCCATTCCCTCTTGTCCTGTCAGCAGACACTACTAAGTCTGAGAGGAGTCTGGCTGCCTCTTCTTAATTCCCTCCTATCAGGTGTTTATTCACATGGATAAGATCTCCCCCAAGCTTCTCTTCTCCCGGCTGAAGAGTTCCACTCAGCCTCTCATACAAAAGATGTTCCAGTCCCTTCACTACCTTTGTGGCTCTGTGCTGCACTCTCCACCAAGTCCATTATCCTTCTTGTACTGAAAAATTGTAAAGTCATTATGATACCTAATACAAATAGAAGTACTGCAAACATTACACAAACTCATGTTAGAACGTGTTCTGAGGAAAATTACTTCTTGTAGCACTACAAAACAAGAAATACATGAGATGCTCCTGACAAAGCAGGCAGTTTAATGACACTATCTTAAAATAAAAATAGCTCTTCACTAGAATGTAAGTAGTAAAGTATTTTGTTGGTTTTAATTAGGTTTTGCCATAATTTTCTGAAGGTTTTTCTTGATGTGCAAGAGTAACTATGCAATCTCTCTTAAATCAGAAGAGGCAATACAGTTAGAGCAAAATTTTACAAAACTTATATAAGCAAAACTGTACTTACTCAGGCTTTTAAATCCTTATCTTGTAGGTGGAAGAGGTGTTGAATTTCCTCAAAATGAACTTACCAGAAACAGTTGAGGACGCCTGACATCTCATCACATCAGCTCTAACTATGTTATTTTATAACATGCTAGAAAGATTCCCACTGGTTTCCATGATCTCTGGATCAGGCCCAAGTTCCCTTAGTTATAATACAATACCAATCTAAAAAAGTAAACCGTTCTTTAATTTTTGCAGTGACTCACCTTGTCTGCTACCCACTTCTTAGGCTGTACTTCTCGGAAGTGTTTAATTCCATAAGTTTCTTGTCCATATTTCTCTGACCTATGAATTGATGGGTCATACTTCTCATTTTTATGATACGAAGAAAATGGTAGAAATCTGAAATTCAAGCATATTTAAAAATCAGTTATGCTTTACTCTAGATGCCACAGTATTGATGTAAATCATAGATACTAATGCTACAGGAGGTCACATGTTCCTGCTATTTTCCACTACCTTCTTAGTGTTCCGCCTCAGTATTTTGAGACGATTACTGCAATTTCTTCTATAGCTGCTTTTAAATTAAATTTAGACCAAAAAGATACAGAGTTTCAACAGGATAAAATGAAGACTATTTGTACGAAGATACAACTTGGTTCACTTGCATTATTAGATTATTATTTTGGCTGTACTTGCACTGCAAACCGGTGTGATGTGAAGAGGGAACAAGCAGAGCTCAATTTGCTGGGATCTGCCTGTTGACACCTCAGGTCTTAGCAGACAGTGCAGTTTGTGCTACGCACAAGTAGAGCTCATTTCGGGAGAACTTGCATCCACTTTACAAGTCAGGTAGGTCCCTAACACATAACCCTAACCTGATCGTTCCATCAGGATGGAAACATTTCAAGCATGCCAGCAGTATAAGTATAAACCAAGGGAAATTTGCTCCCTGTACCTTAAACTAGGTATGCATCCTTTGGTATCTGTTAACCAAAGCCAAATAAACCATACCTTCATCTAGCAAAATAGAAACTTATACAAATAGTACTGGTGACTTTCACGTATTGGCAGATGACAAAGCAAAGAAATAATTTCTTTGGAATTCACAAATTGTGTACTTTACTTTCAAGTTATAGTTACATCCTAATTAGCAATCTGTTGGAGCCTGATTCTTTCACTTTTAGTCATACTGATAGCAGACTCCCTGCTTGCATAGTGCCACTGAGCAGTGAAGCTCCAGCTACCCACTTTGGGCATGGAAGAGATTTTCAGAGGAATGTCCCTAACTCCCATGGACAACTGCAGGTTTTCTGGGTAGTTTCCACAGCAAACTGTATAGAGAAAGGTGAAAGACATCTTATATACAAAGGATCTGCAAGAGACCCTACAAACATGTCTTAGTTCCATCTATTTCAGTTTGCAAGAGAGTTATGAGAGCAAACAGGTACATTTTAATATAATGCAAAATCTTGTGAATTAAGTTTATCATTGCTGGTATTCTGAAAAAGCAACTTGCATTCTTTATTCTGCAAGTGCAGGAAAAATTATTAAACAGTAAAGTTAGAAATATGTGCTTCAGAAGTTTAAAACATCACTTAACTGCTATGACAACAGCTGTAGTTAATTAAAACTTTTTCCTAGTTGAAAGCTTTTCAGAATCCAGAGTCCCTATAAGAGTTAGACAGTCAAGTTTTTGATAAAGATGGGGATTAAAACATCCTGCTTTGTATCTCAGCTGATATAGGCCAAATAAATAATTTTCTGAGTCCAGCCGATCCATTGGCAACTGTTTGAGTGTTTGGGTTTTTTAAATTACATGTCTGTCTTTCCACTTCATAAAAAGAAACCATTTTAGAATCTTGCCAGCTATAACAATTTATTCTATCAAGTACCACAAACAAATGACATGTAAAGTTAGCCAAAGAAAAACACTGAGTTAGCAGACTTTTAAATTATACAAAGGTATAGTAGCATGTGTATACTCATGGGAAAGGACACTCTCACATAAGACAGATTATGGTACTTGTAATGCTAATTTGCACATGGGATGGACATCACACACACACAAAAATTAATGTGGCCCCAGTGTCCCAGAGAATACATCGAAGGTGCTGTGAGCCGGCTGCTCCACTTGCAGTTTTTATCACTTCTGAATTGCATTTTAATAGTACATTTTTCTTTTGTTCAGACATGAAAGAAAATTGGCTTTCTCAGGGGACTGGATAGCTGAGAAGACAAGGCTAGCAGTTTAGGGACTTGCCCATATATGCATAGAATTTAGTTGAGCCATAGCATTCATAATTCAATATGAATACTATCTCTGTAAAATTTAGACAGAAAATGGCAAAAAAAGTCTTGAGCAAAGTAGAAAATAAATTATTATAGTTTTCCCTATAAAATTTCCTACATAGAAGTTTTGATTTTTCTGTGGATCAGATAATCTTTGTCTTTTTGGCAAACAAACACTCAGAGTAATCTATGTTCTACCATGATTCCAACCAAAATAATATATATATTTTAACATTAAGACACAACTAACAGTATATTCTACATGTAGTTTAGCACAAATGTGATCTTCAGCATCCTGCTGCGTACGTCCTCTAAGATCATTAACTTGAATACATGCCATGCAATCTGGAATGTATGTCTGTAGCTGAGTAAAAAAAAATTTACTATGAATTTTTGAGAAAAAACATTTAACAATCAAAAATATTAAAATTGAAATGAAAGAATATTAAAAATGTAATTGCGTATAATGGTATGAAGAAGTCTAAAGTAGAAACTTGGGGTTTTTTCTTCTGCCCATAGTTGTGCTGTCAGAGCCAGGTGGGCAGATCCTCATAGCAATAACGATCTAACTATAAGAAAGGATCGTATGCTTGCAAATTAAATGTCTGTTTCAAGTAAGTAAGAATTTTCATTACTCTATGTGAATAAGTAATTAAAAAGAACACTAAAACAATTTTTTGTGTTAAGCAGGGTAACCAAATTAATGGGAGTCATACAAAAGTCATTATACCCCCACAACCAATAATAATAGTAAAAAGCAATAGCACTGCAAAACACTTCAGTAATGGTATTGTGTTCTGTACCTCTATAGATACACCTGACACAGCTTTTCCCCAAATTAATGACAGTATGTGCTCTGAATGTGACAGAAGAGAGTGATGGAAGGAGGAGAAAATTAAATCCAGACAATGGTATGATGCCGTTACCAGCTGCACAAGTTTAGGCCTCAATAGTTTGTGTTTTTTTTTTTCCACAAAAAGGTCACTCACAGGATTCTTACATCAGAGTTTCAGCATTTCCTTGTGATTTAACTGTAAAGTCAGAAATTCTTAAGGGTTTTCAGTAAATATGACAGTCACAGACGTAACAGGATCAAAGAAGAATTAAATTCCGTATTGATGTTATATCATGCCATAAAACATAGCCAGTATAAGCTGAGCCTTTCCAGAAGTTGATGATTTAATGGGAGGTGAACTTTGCCTAAAGAAATAAATTTTAAAAATGAAAAATTATTTCATTTCACCCACCACAAAAGCTTGAATGAGAGATATGCCATAGAATACATCCAAGACAAGGGGCAAGAGTTGGAACCAAAAATGGGAAACTATCTCAGTGTCTCCAAATAGCAATATTACACGTACACAACCTGAGGGAGGACCAGGACCAAAGCTGGCAGTGTCGCTGGTAACGAAGGCCAGCTGCACCATTGCCAGGACCACACTACGTTGATCCTAATTAGCGAAAGAAGACCTAGGAGCCTCCACTTAGTAGCCAATCCTGAACCTGACAGCTGCTAGTGGCGTGTATTTAAATTTCTGAAAGATACCCTAGATATTTGTTGTCAACAAAAATCAAAATTGCTTTCTGTCTCCCTTCACTCATCCTATCCTGCACCTCCCTGCTACTATTAATTTCACCTTTCTAATCCTTCTTTTCCCCACATTTTTACTCCCTAGTGATCTTTCTTCCTGCATTCCTCATCCACCATTTCTTCCTTCCATTCTGTCTCTTTCACCGTAATATCTCTCACTATTGCGACAGGAGGTAGAAGAGGCCTTTCAGATGCTGAAGGCTTTCCAGCGGGATCGACTGAGACGAGAGAAGCGGCAGCAGGTACTGGGCTCCCGTGTCTAGGGCGGCGGGAGAGGAGAGAGCAGTAGCACAAACAGGGAGGAGGATTTCTCGGGTCCATCATTTACTCCTGGCTGGCAGCATCCCGGTGCTCTATGGTACCTACCGACAGGAGACAGTTCAGAGGCATTCGCTTGTTCGTGGGTTTCAAACCCAGAGCGGTCCTTCGGCACGTTCTCTGCTCCTGCCTCAGAGGCAGCATCCCAGCAGCCTCGCAGCGCAGCGTGTAACCCTGATACCACAAGTGCTCCGAACCTTCCCCAGGCTTCTCGGGAAGAACTGGGAGAAGGTCTACTGCCAGACTGCCATACACGCTGCGCTACCAGGGCACAAGAAGAAATATGAAAACCAGAGAACTAGAAAGAATAGTCTGCTTACATGGTTTTCCAAACTTTCATATTTCTCTGTACTATGCATGTTTGTAATTTAGTAGTAAAAATACTACCAAAATATTAACTCTAGATGTGTCAGTGTTAAATTTTTATCTAAAATGGTTCTATGCAATAGCAATTCAATCCCTTGTTGTCTTGATTTAATTCAAATAAAGCAATTTTATCTCACTTTGAAGAAAACAGCGAACAATTAGCTCCAAACAAACTATGCTTCTCTATTGGGAAGCTGTAAATCTTTTAGCATTTTTTTTTTTCTTTAAACAAAACATGAAATGGATTTTAAGCTTTTAAATTTGGGTTATACCTGAAATAATTTCTTCATCAAATCAAACAGTGTCTATTTTTTCACTCGGGGAACAAAGGAAGAAGCACAATGGTTTTCCATAGCAAAACAACCGCAGCAGGGCAGCCATTATTTAGTTCGTAATGAGTGCATGTTAAAATCAAAGCGTTATTTACAAAAATAATTATTTAAAAACCCAGAATATTTTCCATGACATATCTAGTCAGATGACATATCAGTCATCTTTAGTGCAGTATCTTTGCCATAAGAAACTTATTTTGTGTACATTATTGCAAGTATTGTCTACAGTAGTATACTAAATACATACTTTTTCAATAAACTAGCAATCACTTTTATCCTAACGTCAGTAAATCTAAGAATCCTCCAGCCGTTTTTGTTTAACCCCTGTCTGCGATAATGTAAAGAGGCAAAAAAAAAAGCGTAGTCTAGCTCTTGTAGGAAGTAAAAGAGATCTCTTCTGCAGCAAATTCCGGAACTTCTTAATTATACACAGACTTATTATCTGCATCCCCAGTGTTATAAAGTACCAGAACTTCATTAGAAAAATTAAGATGGAAAAATGAAGGCGCTACTTTGTAAATTTCCAATGGAAATTAGCTGGAAGAAGCAGAGGAATACTGGATCAAAAGAGGGTAATCATGCTTAACTGTGCCCTAGAGCACCCGCATGTATAATACGATTTGCACAGTAACTACCTCTCCTATTACTGCTTGTTTGGAGTATTCTGTGTTAATGGGGTTAGCTAATTTAGTATTTTAACTTAAAAAGACTCTGCTGATTAATAAATGTTGCACACTGTGCTAGTAATTAAAATAAATGGAAGAGTTACAAATAGAAGTTGAATTGTTAAGAAAACATTATCTGAAAATATATGATAATCCCTGTTTATCATAATACAATAACAGTCCAGAAAATATGCAAATTGCTGAAGTTGCAAAGCATATGAAAAACTAAGTATAATTTGAAAAAGTTTTCAGATGTGTTATATTGGTATGAGATAAAATGTAGTAGCCATTTTCACTGCAGCTAAGCTAGAAATACAGTAAAAGCTCTTGTAAATGTAGAAATTAAGATTTTTAAAAAAAATCTTTTGAGGTGACTTGCTTTACGAATTTATTGCCATTACTACCAGGCAGCTCATAACACCGATGCTCGCCAAGTACAGAGCTTATTTAGATCATTAACTTCTCTATAATCGTACCGTCCCTGCACAGCACCGTGCAGCGCAGGAGCACCTAAGCCGCTTCTAAAGCAAAGCATTACCTCGCCGAGAGTAAGCCCACGAGGAGCTCGGTGCTGCAAGGCTGGCACAGCGCGTGAGCGGCAGGGTGTGCAAACGTTGCACTCTGTTGCACGCAGCAGAGCCGGGGCGTTCGGGACTGGCTTGGCTATCTCCAGTACAGCACCGAGCACGGACGTAGCCAGAAGCTGAGACCCCCCTGCCTGATGTGGCACCAGAAGACTGCAATAAATCAGGAAACCTCAGTCTTACGCTACTGCTGCTTTATCCCTGTTCTGTCACCACATTGCAACTCGTTCTGATATACGTTGACTTTATAGAGATGTTTAATAGTATACTTTGAAGCAGGAGGCATATTACGCGAGATGGATTTCAGCAGAGTTAATGAAAATAATTTACATTTTTGTTCCGTGGGAAATTAGGCCAGCATGCAGCTGCATGCAACTGAGTAAAGAACTTTTCATGCTTAGTGGTCTAAATCTGCCGGATCCAGCAGTTGGTGTCTCAAACTAGGCACTAGTTTATTAAGTGGCCATCCCGAAGGAGTCCAATTGTCATTCCTATGCAAGCGGAGGGGGAAATCACTTCATTTGTATGAAAAATAACACAATAAGGCAGTAACAGCTTCAATTACATGAGAAGAAGGAATCACTCTTATTAGGCTAGATTACCCAGTTGCTCCTTCATTACAAAAATTCCAGCAGTTGCTTTAAGCAAGCAATCTCTCTTCTTTCATTTGTACTGCTTCTGCCTGCCTCAACCTCTCCCACAGCTTTTTCAATTATTTCTGCATTTTATCAGAAGCAAAAACTTTGCCAGAGCTTGAAACACTTAACGGAAACATATTGCCACTTCAAAGAACCCTGATAATCAGATGTGCGTGGGAATTCTGGATGTTGTCGGAAATTGCAGATATACACCGACAATTTTTCTATCTTAAGAGATATCACACAATACTCGCTCTGGAAATACACAGATCAAGGATTCAGTTTGCCACTTTATGCAAACACAAGCTTTCTCAGCAATTGCCACACACTTCTGCTGTTCACTCTCTCCTTATTTTCTAAAATAGGAGAAAAATCAGCATAGGAAGCACTATCAGGAAGAAATACAGTCCCAAAGTACACAATTACATAGAAAGAGACAGAAATTTGTCAATTCATAATAGACACTGCTGAGAAAAAAACTACTGTAGAGTCTGAGTAACCCTTTGCTGACTCCTCCCTGGAGACTGGCGTCCCACACAGCAGCTGCAGCATTACTAGCGAGCGTTAGTCCTGATGATGACCTGCAACTCTGTCGTCACCTTTTCAAGGTTACAGATGTGACCCTTGCATGGTTGGTTGGATATGAAGCACAAACGGAATGATCACAGCCTGAAAACGTATAATACACTATGCATTTAGCGTGCACGAAGCTGAGAATCATTTGGGTTAGGACACTGCTCCTGTGCATTAAGGATGGCACTAAATGCTTCCTTACCCTTAAGGTAAATAAAGATCCCTGATCAATTAATATCTGTCAACGTTGGAGACTCCAAATTTAAACCGTGCAAGACCAAAGCTTCACAATTCACTCGCTGAAGAGAGTCAGTGAAATATTTATTACAATATCTGACCTTCTGAAACTGTTGACACAGTGATGGCTGGGATAAACATCAAATAAAGACTGGGCAATATAATCATGCCTGTAAATGAAGGATATCATCCATCCTCACTTGGAATGCATTAGTCAAAGCTTATTCAGTGAGAAGAATACTTTCAGTGAGAGGTAGAACATTAATTATTACCTAGGGTTGGTTTGGGTTTGGTTTTTGGTGGGTTTGGGGGTTTTTTTTGTTGGTGGTGTTTTGTTTTTTTTTAATTTCACTGGCAGAAGCTAGAAATAAAAATAAAAAAAAAAAAGAAAATGGCCCAGATTTAAGCTGAAATGTGGAATTTAAGCTGCTTCCCCATCACCTCAGTGAAAGAAAAACTACAGAGAGGAATAGAAAACTGAAGTACATTTTTACTTGTAACTTAACTCAGTTATGGTTTTGGTATTAAAGTAATAAAAAGTACTATTTTTTCATTTTTGGCACCAAATATAAAAAAATAACATTGCCTAAAAGTGGCAAAGTAGCTGAACTAAGAGATTTCTTTCTTTCAAAACTGTGTGAGTAGAATTTCCACTTAAAGCCACCGTTAAAATTAAATCAGGGAAAATGCAGGAAAGCGATCCAACAATAAAAGAAAATAAAAGCCAAACCGTGCAAACTCAATTGATTCTGGCATTCTTAAGTCCCAGTCCTGAAGATGACACGTGGCAACATGGAGCTGATCGAAAAGCTTGAAACAGCTCGAAGCTAGCAAAGCATCATGTCCCAGTGAATCAGGGAATCACAGGCTGCTCATCAGGAAATTGATTCCTTTCTGTCCTGAATTCTGGTATTAAAGTGTCAAAAGGTTGCCAAGAGAAGGGAATTCAAGTGAAAAGTTGACAAAACATCCGTTTTTTCTAGTTAACTACAAAGTCAGAGCAGGTGACTTCACAGGTTTTTATTATGATTGGACAAGCGTTCCATCATGATAAGAAAAGAATTGGAAATATTTTGGCAACAGCCTTAAATCTTTTGGGATGGATTATGTCTGTATTTAGGATTGTATGGAAAAGAACTGGCCTGTCTGACGCTATTACAGATGCTAAGGCTTAGGAAACCAAACTGCTTCAAAGATGACTGCAGTTTTTGCATCATGTTCTAACACGTGCAACACATGCTCCCTTCCCTTCCAAGCAAGCTTTGGTACTCTACCAGGAGAGAAAGCAAGTCCCGTTGGCAGGCAAGACCATTTTTTCCTCCCACAGTCTGTAAGCTCCCTCAATACAAAGACTGAAACAGCATTTTCACCTTGACAAGTTGCACGTGGCAAAACAGAATTTGCATTTGTTTTCTTGTTTCCCATTAAACCCATGTGTTGCATCACATATTAGTAGTATTATTATTATTACAAGTTCTTCTTTAGATTCATAGATATGGATGGCACATGTCACACCATTACAAGATAGGGTCTCTGCCCTGAACAGTTTATAATCTGAGGACACAGAATTTAGAAGTATGTACATAGAATGTTTGCTAGTAAGCTGTCAGGTTTGACATTTCATTTTGTCAGGCATGAAAGGTTTCTGAAAGCAACGGAATAAAGAAAACATTCTGATAACAACATAAGAAAAAAACCAAAGAACTTACTCATTGTCATGTATACAGTTCCTCCATCCCTCCCTTTTCATTTCCTCTCTGGCCTTCTCTAGTGGTGAACTGATTGATGCTGCCACTCGCAAGGTTGGTTCCAAAGGCTTGTAGCGCTGCCGCAATACTTCAGCACTATCGCGGAAAGGCCCCTGAAAGGTATAGGATAATGTAAGCGGTTTATTGTGGGGTTACAGTTCTCTTCTTTCCTTCTTTGCTTCACGACACATTGCTGATGAAAGAAGAGACCGAATGTCTGGGAAGTGTAGCAAGACTTTTCTTCCAAAATAATTAAAGCGGTTCATTTTGATAGAGAGTTACAGATAACACCAAGGTTGATAACATGCTCTAAAGCTCCAAAGAGAATGAGAAATGTGGACTCCGGGTTTATTTTACTGCTAATAAATATTTATTATTTTAAAACAATGCATTGTTAGAACAGATTACGAAAACTTAGTTTTTCCTTAGAAAAAAAGATTAGTGAAACAAAATCTGATACACAAGTATTAACTGCATCTAGATTCTGCTTAAGTAGAAAGCCTAAGTCTTTTCCTTTTCACAGTATAAATAGTGTTTTACCTTAAAGACCATGGTCTTTTCAATTTAACTATAAAGCTACCTGGAACAGAACTGAATACAAGACTTAGGATACAATTTTTCTAATACAATTCAAACTAATGACCTCAGTAATATATATTGAAAATATTTAAACTTTTTTTTGAAAAATCTAATTCCATATTAATTTCATTATTCTTAAAAAAAAAAAAAAAAAGAGAGAGAGAAATCTCATAATTCACAGCTCCCTATATATATATATCTTTTTTCCAGGGTATATTGTTTAATAACTGACCATATCAACACCTACCATTTAACAGCACAGATAAATACCAGCAGGAAGCCCCTCCCTGCCCTGTCAAAGTGACATATCCTACGTCTTGCTTTTAGCACTAACCAGTAAGAACTTACCTGGAGTATAATTAGTGCCATATTACACTCAGGACAGTTTAGTGGCAACTCTGGATTTAGAAGTGTTGCTAATTAATTTTTATTTTCATAATTGTTGATCTTGCAATGAACTAGTGAAACCTTCTGAAACTATGAGCAGACAAAGAATCCTAATCACAGCCTTTATTCTTAAAGATATCCTTCCTTAAATAGGTTATCACTAACAAGTCACAGCTGGAGTTACTGCAAGCACTGAGTGAAGACTGTGGGGCTAATAAAAAGAAATGATTCACGCCTCATTTATGTTCACTTATGTTTTACATTAATAGAAACCAATAATAGGAACCAGTTACCATAAAAGTCATGGACCGTAAATAACACAAATGGCAAATAAGTATCATCTAGTACTTTTCACAGCTGGACAGGAGGATTGCTATATTTGAAAGTAGTTAATGGATTTTTATTGGAACTTTACTTTTTAAAGGCACAGCACCGTGATTTGGAGATCTTTTTACAGGTCCTAGTAAGCAAGTGAGTATAGTATTTACACTTCTTGCGCACATTTTCTTGCTTCTACTTTTTAAGTCTGCGTAAAAAAAATACGTTCATTTAATATGACCACAATAAGTCTTTAAAAACAGAATGAAAAGTGTTATTGCCTGTAAGAGAATAATCAATACCAGAATAGGACATTAAAACTAGTAAGCAATGTTCTAGTATTATACAATCTGATGATCAAGTTACAGAAAAAGGTTTAAATTTATAATAGAAAATGAATACTCTGTATTGTAGGATGTTTGCAAGAAGTGGATATATGGAGCAAAGAAGAAAGAAATGTACTATTGTCAAATAATATCAAGATAAATATGTTTGCTTTTAGAAAATAGTCTTTCAGAATATTGTATTTCTTCTTCATTGTAAAATATTGACTCATATTCCATCAGGGTAAGGGCCAAATCAGATATCCAAGCAAGGATTTGTTTCCATCTTTAATTTCTAAGACCTTCTAACTCTTTCTCAATCCATAGTTCAAATGAAATTAATGGAGTCCAAGTACTAATGCAAGGAGAGGGGAAAGAGGGTAACTAAGCAAAGGTTGTGTCATCACTGATGCAAGTGGGGTTTATATGTTAGAATATTAAGATAATTCTAAACATTTCCTGCAGATTTTTCCATTCCTCTGAATCATGTGTTTGAAGAAACTTACCTAGCAATAGGCACCTAAGGAATAGATCTAAGATGACAAGACCTCTAAAAACCAACAGTTTTCACCCTGAAAGCAACTCACACAACTTTTATGTTCTATGTTTGGAATTTGTACTGAGTAGCATAAATCTTCTCGCTACCGATTGGTCTGCCAAATAAAGGTTAGCAGAGGGACATTCTTACTACTTTACCATAAAATCAGCAACTCATGATAAAAATTACGATCTACATGAAATCATACGTTCTTCCCTGCCCCCATTGCAGGAAAGCTAACAGCATGCAAAAAATTCCCCTAAAAATGGCAATGTGCTTTCTGTTATTAATGACTTTTAATGAACAGATGACTAATTTTAGCATTATCTGTGTTTCCATCAAACCGTAATTCTAGTTAACTCAGTAATAAAAATGATAGATCTGATGTATAAGCATCATTAAAAATTTTCTTTTAAATACACTATCTTACACACACAGAGCTTACCTATAAAATGCTAAATACCCATTTCCCTAAGACAAAGCAGATAGCTAACTTTTGTTCTTTTAAACATCTATAATTGACATTCTCATATAAAATATCCAACCCTACAGGCAACACAAATTTTAGATACCTGAAAGAACAATGAAGTAACAAGTGACTCAAGTGGGCCTGACAGATATTAGAGGAAGAAGTTTGGCGCCAAAAACTGTTACCACAGAGAACTAGGACACAAGTATATCTAATAATTAAATTCCTTATTGTCACACCAGACAACTTTCAGGATGATGCGTTCTGATGGGTTTTCACTTCCAGCTGTTTCATCAGCTCATACCAGTGTCCTTTTCTTAGACATACAACCCTAAATTGTCAAAGTGTTGTGCAGGGATTTAGCCGTGTGACTCCCATTAACATCAATAAGAGTCGCGCAGCTAAATCCACGCGCTGTGCTTTGAAAATTTACCCCACAGTGTACATCCCAGGGTGCTGAAAGGATTAAAGTATTATATAGCAAATTCCCTCTTTGAGGTACAGAAAATAAACAGAACTCTTCTGGTTTGTTCTAAGAGGCTATCTGTGCACGACTGCTGTGTGTGCATCTGAACTTAGAAAGGTCTATAAAATATTCAAAATCCAAACGGAAGCTTGTAAGATACTTTGTATACAGTAAAGCGGTTTTGCAAGAGCAACTTAAACATGGAAAATCTCTCAGTTCCCTCTTTATTTAAAAGCATGACTCCTATACCGTCTCCACTAGGCAAAATCTTCCCCTCTATCCTGAGAGACAATGCATTCAGTCACATCCCACTGAAGGACCATCACAGCCCCTTTGGTCCCAGAAGGTAAAGATACAATGTCATATTTATCTCAACTCCAAACGTCCTGATCACCCAAACTGTTGGTTGGCTCACACTTTGTCTTGATTCTAATGTAAGTCAGTGAGTTCAATGAGGAAGCTCAAGCAGCCAAGGTAGGGAGAACATAAGGAGGGTAGGACAAAGGTGGAGAAGTGCCCTAAGTTGGTCCTTACTGTTATAAGCAGTGTGGGTCTCTGTGTGGCTGACCTCTATTTCTCCAGAGGTACTCTGGCAGGTCTGCATCTTCTCCTCGTGCTCTAACCCAATTGCCTTTGCCTTCATGTCCCACCACTGATACGGACTCGTCCTGCTATGGACAATTCAGTCAAGACATAAAGGTAAGAAAAGCCTCTTCTGCGTGGGTTAGCCAGTACACCCACAGCTCTCCCCACTGAACAACAATGTGGATGCAATCAATAAACCACAGGTAAATTGTGGCAGATGGTATATGTACATATAGTTCGAATCCAGAAGTAGTTCAAACTTAAGACTGTGTTCAGACCACCTCTACCAAGGGCTGTAATAATATAGTGAAAACAACCGTATTGAATTAAAGGACTAAAATACCAGTAAAGATATATTATACATTGGTTATTGCTCATTATTGTTGTTTAATTTCAGTAGCTAAATTATAGCTTCAGTAGAAGTTACTGAGAAGAACAAATTTAGAAGCATTGTCTTTCTAAGCAAAATACAGAAAAATTTAAATATAGGACAGAGTTTAAAAAAAAAAAAAAAAAAGTGTAACAGGTTCTGAAGACATTGTGGTCATTCAAAGTCAAACCAGCACTGAAAGTGTATGTGTGAGGTAAAGCAGAAGGTTCAGTAAATTGGGCAAACTGAAAAATTCTTCAGAATTGAGGGAAAGACAGAATACTTCTATCCCAAAAGTGCCTGGATCAGGCATTTACTGGCAAAAGCTACGTATCCTTGTACGGTCATCAAGTGAGGTCTCAGAAGTCTATCTGCTGCGTATATTGGGCATAGTCCCAGCAGGTTTTGATAATAAGGTGGCAAAATCTGTTTTTCCATCTCGTGGGACATTCACTCTGATGCATTGACTGACAGATGTCCGTTAACTTATGGAAGAGAAAAAAAAGCTATCTGCAATGTATGTTGGCATTAACTGAAACTAAATTGAGACCATGGCAGTTAAGAACGGGAGGTGGGCAACTTAGCTGTGATGCAGGACAAAATGCAGAAATTTTTGTAATTAAAGCTGACACACAACTAGTGGACACAAAAGAGCAGGAAATATTCTATACTGAGAGGATGTCTCTTGGCCTTCATAGGGAAAACAATTGCAAAAAGAGAAAAAAGTTATCAAAACTGGTTAATTTCTCCTATAACCTTTAATTTCTCCTATTTTTTACTGAATTAAAATTGGAAATTAAGAATTCTACCTCTAATGAATCATAATACTGATATTGAACTATATCAGTTCTTCCCTTTGAAATACGTGAAATGACATTTTTCCCCAAAGAATAAAAGTCTAAAGAATCATATTTCCCTGTTTTTACATGCCACCTAGGTTTCTTATTCTTTAAGACAAATCTGTTTCAAAGATTTTATATCCTGAATTCAAGTACTAGATCTATATATATATATATAAAAAAAATCCACAAAAGGGATTTTTGGAGTCAATGATCCTTATGGGTTCTATGATAATCTGTGACGAAAGATGTGAACAAAAGCTGCCTCAGAGACACTGAAAAATGTTACCTGAGGTTTCTGCCTGCCAATAGGTGGCAGAGGCTGTGCCGTGGAGAACGTCGGAGGCCTTCTGCAAGTTGGCCAGTCGCAGAGCTCGTAGGCGAAGGGACTCTTTGTTTGCTGCCGTCTGTGGCTCAGTGGCTTTGACTTCCGTAGCAGCAGTTCCATTGGATCCGGGGATTTCCTGAACGGCGAATTGTATATGCCTGCGATCTGAGCAGAAAGATCTTTGACATCACCTAACTTGAAACTCATTCTTGCATTTATTCTATAAATCAAACCAATTCAAAACCTGTATAACAAGCAGTTTCTGATGACTACTGACATGGGACAGATCTGTAGCTTAAAAGCATCTCTAGGCACTGCATTACATTTAAGAAAGGGTTAAATAGGATAATGTAACGTATAATCTGAGTTTCAGCCCTTCAGATGGGAGTAAGCTTAATTTTATGGAAGGAAGAGCTTCTTGTATCTCAAACCCCTGTGTTCTTTCAGTCACATTCGCCTTCCACCTTCCCCAGCAGTAGTCAAGGGAATATGCCAGTTTTCCCTTAAAAAATAATTAAAAGTGTACAAATTTGCATCTAGTTTTAAAGGCAAACTGTCATAGTTGTTTTGAAATTTAAAGTTTAATTTAAATTCCAATTTAAATTCCTATACACAATAGGAATAAAAATATATTACCTATTATTTCCAAACACATACTCAAAGAGGAAAATAAATGCTTATGCAAGGGAACATAACTCTTGTCCTGCTAAACTCTGTGATAGTTGACTCACAATGTGGACTAAAAGAGTGGCAATTGCAGCATTTTTAAAAGTAAAATTGAGTGATTAGGTAAGGGGAAATACAAGAAAATTTATGGGATACCAAAAAACAGTAATTGCAGCAAAATGTTCACATTAAATTCCTTTAATTATTCAAATGCATTTAGTTTTAATAGTATAAAAACTATGAAAACAAAAATTTAGAATAAAAATTTCTGAATTGTTAATTAAACTGTAAAGATTCATTCTTCATTGCATTTGACATTTCATTTTTTTCAGGATGCATCATTAATTGCATCACTAGTGTGACCTAATATAACAGTTATTAATACAAAGCATACAATTCTGAACTAGTGATCAATGTCATTAACAACACGTGAATATCTGGCAAGTCAAAATGATGTGACAGACTGTTCTCAAATCATTCCTATAAAGATAGGGATTTTATCAGTTGTATATAAACAATTCTCCAATAGACATATGTGAGTTTACTGAATTAATTATGAACTGTTAAACGTGAGAATTTCTATACCATATTGCACAAAGCCACTAAATCTCCTATAAAACAGATGATGTATGCTTAAAATATACCTGGTGAAAATTAATTTAAAGATACTGAGTTGCTTTAAGGATAATTATATTTTCAACATAAGTATACTCAGAGTATTCTTAAGATCTTTAAAGTAGATTTGTTCAGTTAAAATATATTGTCCTTTGCTTTTATCATAATTTTAACTGCTAAGAAGTATTGAAAACAAATAGTAGGAAAAGAAATCAGTTTCATGACGCAGGGAAAGGTATGGAAAAGTGTAAATGTTTTTAAATCTTGCATTTCTTCTTCGGAACACTACTGAGGACCCATGAGAAAACTAAGTAGAGCATCAGCCTCCTCATAAAGTATTAATCTCTTGGGGCTGAGAGGATAGAACACTCCCCAATTAGTTGTAATGCATTTTTCATTAATGTGTTCTACTGGGAAGTTCCAATTTCTTGTTTCAAAACAGTTAAATAAGGCCCATATAAAACTTACTGTTTAATGGACAAAAATAGTCTGAGATGGCAGCTTATTCGAAATATTGTTGGGCTATTCAGAATTTTATGGGCTATATTCTTCAACTCTGTAGGTGATCTGGGTCTAATGACAATTGATTTTGTCCCTCTATGTTCCCTTCTTAGTGCAAACCCTCTAAACTATTCCACTACACTACCAGTCTAGAAGTGTAATGGGAAAGAGGACTCGAATAGAGAGAAGTGGTAGAAACACATGTACGCCAACCAACCACTGGTTGTTCCTTCAGGATGCCAAACTAAAATGACGGGCATCCATGCTTCAAACAGCAGGCAAGCAGAATCACTGGAATAAATGCAGAATTGGAGGTCCATCTGTAGGTTCTGTAAAATCCAGCTGCATCTTAAAAGTTTGGTTCTACAAGTCTGGATCTTACTCCCATGAACATCTCACAAAGTTACAGATTCTCCTAATGTTGTTATTATTTTTGTCATATTTCATACATTGTCCTATTGCAATTTTCTTATCAGCCCAGTACATTTTTGCTTACAAACACTTGGTGACCTGTGAGCGCTACATAAACACAAGTTCCATATGTTATCTCAGGCTTTATTGCACTGTTCCACAATTCCGCACTTACACTATATACTTGTTACACAAGTTCTCTCAAATATAAAATGCCACAGTCAAGGCCTTCCATACAAATTAGATTCCACGCTGGAGATACACAAACCAACTCTATGCCATGGTCTTTATGGGTCTTCACCCATTAGTCCTACCATAGCCATCAGATCTGCCTACATTCTGATCAATGAACTTTTGCCTTCACTCTGTTGATGACAGTGAAGTAGAAAAGTGATTGCCCGGGACTACCTTTTTTTCACATTTCACTGAACTACTCATTGTAATGTTACTTTATCTTTCCACCCATTCCTACACCATCTATGTTCAGCTGTTGTACCCTGCCTAATGTGAATGCTCTGCGTACCAGCCATGCCATGTGTCTGCAGAGGTCCCTAGCGAGTGGGAGAGATCCTGCTCTCTCACAGTATGTCCGTGAAACACATATTTTATAGAAAACTACAATGTCACTGAAAATGTAAACTTTTTCCAGAAGAAAAACATTTCCATGTGCACCACTGAGAATCAGGATTATGTAGAATAAACCTCTATGGCATAATAATGACTCTCTGAAGCTGGTAGGCACAGATTTGTTGATCATAGCAAATCCTGATCAAAGCTGCATCTGCCCAAAATTTACATCCCTTTTTAAGCCTTTTCTTTTAAAAAGAAAATACATTTTAAAAAGCCGAAGAGCAAATTGGGTAGTAAATTTTAAACAAACAAACTAAAAATCTGTCTACATAGCACAGGTTTGGGGTTTTTGGGGGGTTTTGTTTCCCAAAGGTGGAAAAATATATCATCTTAAATAATTTAAACATTGTTCCTCTGAAGAATTACAGGCAAGAATAACTTTAAAGTGATGTGCTGTCTGGTCTCTAAGAAATGGCATTGCTGCTGGTAGTCATCCTTAGAGCAAGTATAAATGGCTCCCTGAGTATTATGGCTTTCTGAAACTGCATTTTGCAATCTATATGGAGATACTATGCGTATTCTACTTGACATTTCTTTGTTTGGCAGGAGAAACAACTATAGTTCATAAAGGGTTCAAACACTGTGAAACACTGCTGAATATCTCAAGGTACACAAATAGGACTGGCTTTTAGCACTTTTAATGACATCAAAATTAGCCATAATAGGTGTGGGAATCTATTGAATCAGTGTAATTTGAACTACTATTGCTGAAAAAGTGTCTTAACAAAGACACATCTTTTGGTGTTCTTTTTTTACATACTATCAGGTTAAATATACAGATAATGTCTCAACTATGAAAATGGATTTGGAGTTTTCATGAGGCCTGTTGGACACTGTAAAAGTTATTGCTTCTCCTACAGTGGAAACTCTTTGTAGATCTGGGTCAAAATTGATCTTGAAAGTGCATTTTTAAATAATAATTTTTCAAGCAGTCTTTGTTAATTACTTTACATTTTAATTATATATGTTCAAGTATTCAAACAGACAGATAGCAGAGCAATCAGCAGAGTTAGTATCTAGATAGATCAAAATAATACCAATTTACTCTAAATTCCCCAAGGTTTGTGGTAAGGTTTTAGGCCTAGATTTAAAATTGGAAAAGTTTGGTAGGAGAGACAAGGGGATGAGTTTGAGTCTACTTTCCAGTTCAGACCAATCTCTGGCAAAATTGCTTCCATTCATTTTTAAATATCTCTGCAAATCAGGGTCTTATTTTTGTAATTTCTTGCACATGTGCTGTGTGCTGATGGATGCCCTATTCACTCTCTCCTCTGCAGGGAGCTGGCAGTCTGCAGAAATCTAAGAATCTGGAGGATCAAAGCCTTTGGTACTTAATAAATTTGCATATCTTCTTGAGACCAGTACAACGTGTTAAAAGCGTTACTTCATCGTTTCCCTACTTTAATACAATATTCTCTCGACTACAAAACCATTGTAGTTAATACTGCTTTTTCAATGATAGAAGAATATCTGTCTTGAGATATTACCTCATACTTTGATTCCATTATTCTCCCCATCTTTAGTCCATAAGAAAATATGTTACCCTCCAAAATATTATGATAGGTTACAAAAAATACCTCTCGTCTGCAGGGAGAATAAGACATTTTTCTGTACTTGTGTTCTTCACAACTAAGAAGGGCCTCTGTCAAAGCCAGATTTCTGGGACTGCATTTCCAGGAACAATTTTCTAAAGTGACAAACACTATGGGGAAATCTGTGCTAACTGTTAAAAAACCGACAACCGAGTTATTTGCAGTACTGTCATGCTAACTTCCACCTCAATAAGACCAAAGAAATCTCAGGAGGGGACTCTGCTAATAGCTTCTTACTGACCTCCTTGCATCAGGCCCTTCTGGTGAATGGTGGCCCAGTGGTGAATATGGCAAATGAGGTGTGAAAGCACAGATTTTTATTTTTTATTTTTTTTTTTAAGACAGTGGTTCTGACTCGTCAGGGAAAATAAAAATAAATAAAATAAAATAAAAAAAAGAGAGAGAGAGAGAAATGAGTTATACAATAGATATATTTTTCCTCTAGAATTCTCTGCCTCAGACCTTCCATCATGGAAACCCAAGCATGACCTGGAATATTAATTGCGTCAGGTCAAGCATACTGGCAAATGTACCATTTGTTACCCAGTCATCCTTAGCATTACATTAATATTTTGAATCATTTTGCATTTCTAACACTCTATCATTTAGTTTCCTCCTAATCATTTTCTTATCTTTATAATTAATGGTGGCATATAAAGACATACAAAAAATAAGAAAAAAAATTAATTTAATGAACTTTAACAAAGAAAAGCTTTGTTGAGGATTTTTTTATATTCTGCATCACTTCCATCTCTAATCCCATATTTAGTCTATGCTGTAGAATATCCATTTTTCTCTTTTCCTGTTTGTCATTTCTGTAAGGAGAGAAAGACTTAACTGTGTTTTCCCAGAATACAACAAAGAAATTATTAAGGAGCTTGCCTTGAAAGCTAAACTATGAAGGTAGGGAGCAGAAAAAAAAAAATTAGAAAGAGGGAAGGGAGAAAGGAAAGAAAAAAGTGCAGGTAGAAAGGGAAAGACAAGGCTGTGTTGATTATGCTGGATTGTTCCTCAGAAAAGACCGGTGATCCAAGTGGTATAATAAAATGTAAACAGTTTTAGATGCTGCAATTTTTATTTATGAATGAATTATTTCTTATTCTTTTTTCTTATTTTTTGACTGAGCTTTTAAAGTCTACATATAAAATTCCAAACAAAATATGCCCTAATAGAAGCATTGTAGCTACTGCACTGCAAATAATTACACACATGGAAAATGAAAAATCGATGAAGTTGAGCTGAAGATAAAATGTAAGCATGAAATCAATAGAAAAGGTATCCTCATATCTTTAAAATATTATTTACTTTAACTAAACAATAATAAAGGTATGTTCTATTTTAATTACTTTCCATATCAACTCTGAAAGTCTGAAATAATCAACATATATCATGAATATAAATGTTTTATTTAACAGTCATTTAATCTCGAAGCAAATAGCTTTGAGGGAGGAAGCCTTTGCAAGTGATCGTCACAGTAAGAACCTAAACAAAGTCCTGCTTTCTCATTCCGGTCTTTTAATGAGGAGTTCAGCAAGAAGGAAAATACTTCAACAAAACAGGGACTTAACTTGAAAATCCTTTTTTGCTCCATTGTAATTTGTAAAAAAACTAAGCAAGCTGAGAGGAGAGGTAAGAGGTCTTTAAAAGCCATAAAAGTAAAAGCATGAAGGAGAGCTGTGAATGAAATATCTGCTAGAGATGGGATTGCTGAATCAACACTGACCAGTGCACTTCATCATAATTATCAGGACATACTACTGCCAGGGGATTTATAAAAATCCCACTCAGCAAATAATTGCCCTGCTGTTAGGAGATAGTCGGAGTGTTAACACACTGTCACAGTCCAGCGTTTAGTAAGATATTCAACATTCAATTACTCTTGCTGAGAACTAAAAGGAAACATGATCATTTCTCAGCTACTGCAGTTATGCTTCCACATGAATTCCAGCGAACAATCTTGTTAATCCCCAGATATAGTTTCTCTAGGAGGTAAAAGAAAAACCTTAAAACATTAATGATTCACAGGGAAAAAACATGTTTAAATGATGCTGCAACCATGTCTGTAAAAGAAAAGCAATCCAAAACTTCTAAATAACTAGTTTATTACAGGCTTTCAGAATATTCCTTATGGTGTGAAAATAAAAGGATAGTATCATTAATATGAAATTTGCTGGGGAAAGAGCCACCTATAAAAATTCTGTAAATACTGTTCTAGCAACAAGTACAATAAAACTTTGTCCATGAACTCAAATTTGAAACATCAAAATATTTAAGCCACATTAGAACGTATTCTACTAGGAATAATCTGTGTTTATTTAACTAATATGAACACATTTTTATATTACAAATTAAGAAATATAGTGTAAACTTTATTCAGATATTGGAAAAATACCATAGTGTGGTTCGACATTCCAATTTGAGATAAAATTTCCTTACCATGGCTGACAATAGGAAAAATGCTGCCCAGCTTTATAAATGTAGGTTCAGTTCTCCCTGAGCTAAATGCTGCTCCTTAGGCCTGATCCTGTAATCCTTATAAAAATATACTGTCAAGAATTTCTTCTAAATAAGAATTGGAGGACCTAGCCTGTTACTGTACCCAAGGTATTTTGGCTTTGTTTGAGGTTCTGCTTTTACGCAGAGACTGAAGAATTCATAAATGAGTGATGAGCAGTGTATATTCTTTCAAGTGGGATTAATTACCTGTCTTCTGCTTAATATATATTCTGTTTAAACAGAGTAATAGAAGCATTAATTATTGTTATTCTGCCTTCAGATTGTAAAGCTTGGTTCAGTCCTTTTCATCTGTGAAATGTTTGCTTGATATCAAAATAATAGTGCAATCATGTTTTAAACGCACATTTGTAAGTATCCAGGCTGCAATTTTAGGGACTATACGATAAGAGGTTAAGGAAACATTCAAGTCCAGTATGCCAGCTACACACCATACATTCAACCCCTAAACCTGCACAGGCACCAAGTTCAACTACAGGAAACAAAACTGTGAGTCTCCAAACAGGTACCAACTGGTTGGGTATTTAGGCAACGAGACAAAAGAGAAACAAACCCTTAGTTTAATGCATGGATCATTGTGGCACAATATCCAAAACCAGCAGCCCAGCGAACGCAAAGGCATCCCAAAAATGTATCCACCTTTCATTGATTCTCTCTCTGACCGAGGCTTACTCTGTCAAATCTAATTCTTACGCAGGGTCTTGATGACTTGACTAGATCAGGGATAATAACTTGAATGAGGGAGTGATGGCAGGGGAAACACTGCTCACCATGAAGACACAAAACAGAGACAGAGCATTCAAAGTTCTCTTACTGACTTCTCATTTGACTTCTAACTGATTTCAAAACAAGCAGAATAATATATTTTAACTTGCTTAATAACTTTATTTTAAAAATGGGAATGGGAAATTCCATTACTGTTATAATTTATTTTTTAATAAGTGCTGGGGTGAGTATGGGCTCATGTACAAATTCTAGGAATCTCTGAAAGCCGACCTGTTCTTACAACCACCCTGAATAAATGGGAATTAAAGAGCTTAGTCTGCAGAATAATCTCTGAAGGTGATTTTATTCTTCCATGTCTCAATAACTGCATGTGAACACACAGACAGTATTTTCTTACTTCACAGGGTTATTGTGAGGCTAAAATTATTTATGCTTTGAGAAATTTTCAGAGTCTTAAAAAACTTATTTAAACGTGTGATACCCTTTACATCTTTAAAATTGAAATTCCATCTACTGGCATTGTCATCATGGAAAAGATTAGTTTTGTAAGAAAAAATTAACTTGAAATTCACTCCTTTTCTCACTAGATTGAAAAAAAATCCTTGTGATTATACCCTTTAGTGTTTTTGAATTTGTAACACCAGAAGTTACCTACAACAATATATCAGGAGACAGGATAGCTCTTCTCAACAGAGATGGATAACATATGGAAATTTCCTTTGTTAACAGAATAATCGCTAAATAGAGAATTCATTCACTTCTCCAAAAATACATGTATGCAACTAAACATTTAATTTCGTTTCATTGTTTGTTATATCTGTTGTGTTGTGCTTACATGTGAATCTTTCCTTACGGACATATATTCTGACAGATTTATTAAACAATTTGCTGTAGTAAACTGATAGTATTAGACAACGGCTAAAACCTTGAAAAGTGGCAGTATGTTTAGCAAAGCAGTCTTCAATGAGAGCAATAAACAATGAGGTGAAGGTTTAATGAATGGTCACAGTATTGTTTACAGGAAAGAATAAAGAAGAGGGAACAGAGCCATATTAGTCATATTAGCAAAGGGAGTCAGAAATGAGTAGAAAGAGTGATGTAATAAGAAAAAAAATAAAATATGAACATTTTATTAAAAGATTGTGGAAATAGAAAAACTGGAAGCAAAGAAAAGATGCAAAATAAAGGTAAAGAAAACAATAGATGGAAGAAGATATACAGTTTTCATCATGTCTGTTGCAGGACAGACACAATTCCCAAAGTAGCACTATATATTAGATACTAAACAAAAGCATTGAATATTGAATAAACTGTGCAAGTTAATGAAAGAATTTTACCATTACACTATTCACTTGCCTAAGAGCTGAAAAACAAAAGAATCGGTGTGTACATCACTCATCTTGAAGTCTCATTAAAGCACGGATACCATCAGTGCCATTTCTTAATCAACAGGAAGGTTTGCTGTTGAGAAATGTACGGCATTTTATCTTCATGACTTCTCCCATGCCATTCCTAACCTCCCTCTTCTTATGCACTTATCTCTTACTTAGCATGTACTTCTTCTGATATAATAGTTTCAAAAATTACCTGAGCAAGACCGTACATCACATCAAACTTGTATAAACACCAGACAGACTCTTACACATCAACCAAATTCATCCCAGTAGCAATTTCAGGAATGTCAGTGGAGTTTCACTCTGTGCAAATGTGTGTGAATGTGGCTCTGTGTGTGAGCTGTTTAGGTGATATTTGCACTACATTGTTATTTCCTTGCAATATAGTTTCTTTCTTAAATGTGTGTACCACATCATACACAAAGCCAACATTCAATATATAACTCACTCTTACCAGTTTTCTGACCCTGCAGCAATCCAACCCTTTCGCCACCCCAATTGACAGTAATACACAAAATGTGGTCATGTTTTTCTAAGATCTCAGCATGTACACTTTTGATAGATCACACAGCTTGTCCTTTAAACTCTGCCATTAATCCTACCCGCAGGAGTTAAGCAAGAAGTTTGTTGCCTAGAAAAAATCCACACAAATAGAGATTATGTAATTCAGATGCTCAAAAAGACAGTTACCTTCTAGCTAGTGGATTTTTAAATGACTAATGCTAGATGCAGAGACGCTAAATGCTGTAATACACGGTAGATACAGAGATGCCACTATGCTATAATAACATATGCTTAGCATGAGTGACGTGGCTAGTAACAAGCTAGATAGAAGAAGCTCTGAGAAATATTGCACGTTTAAATGGATATGCCTTTAAGCAACTGAGCTTGCACAGAATCAATCACAAAACAGCACTCAAACTTTACATCTTATTGTTTGCTAAACTCTTTCTAATGACAGATGATTTTTCAGTGTAAACTCTCATTTCTTTGCACAGTTATCCAGTTATTATGATGTTATAATAAGCAACCTTTAGGAAAAATAGAGTTTGCAATACTGTCACAGAACATGCTTAAAAATATTAAATTTGTTCTATTTTTAAGGTCATTCACTCATTATTTTTAAAATAGCAAAGATCTTGTTTTCTGGAAAGCATGGCAAAGGGAGAAATTATCGATTTCTGTTGGAAGTACTTTCACTTACCACTTGTTCTAGAATGAGACTCATGAGAAGAGGGAATGGGAAGGAACTACTTTTCACTGACACTGGCGAGAAATACATCTGAAATGGTGCACAGCCATCTATTTCTTAGAGGAGGTAGGTTATGATGTCAGCAGATAGCACTTCCCCATCCTCTTCCCATTGCTCCCTAACCTATGGAGTTGCCCATTTCTGGGCATGGAGATCATCACACTTGCCATCTTAGTTTTGGCTGTGATTGTACTTGCCCTTTCTAGGGGGACAACCTTCCCTTCTTAGAGAAAAAGAAAGGCTGATTGAAAAGGATAGAGCAAAACTGGAAAATCTATGGAAGTTGTGAACTTTGTCACTAAATGGTTTTGGCAGAGTGTGAACCAGATAGATCCTGGAGGTACGTTGGCTTCCAGCACTTGGTCTTCTTTTTACATCACCATGATACTGTACTGAGTAGCAGAATTACACTCCTTAGTGTTCCCAGGATGAGCAACCCTGAAGGGCAAGAGCTGGACTCAAATTCTAAGAGAATTAAAGATTTTTGACTGTGTGTGCAAATCACTTAAAGGTCATTGCTGGAATTCAGACCTAGTGGAACTAACCTTCTAGACATAAACATTTGTCTTTGTTCAGCTACGTTTTCCAGAATCGCAAACAGCTCAGTTAGTGGCTGCTTTTGGTTTACCTTACTTTGTCCTTCCTTTTGACGGTAACATTAAGCAATATTAACTGAGATTCCTTTCAAGTGAACTGAGATTGTGTGTATAGTGCCCCACGAGGCACAAGAGTTGAACGATTTTGCTATAGTGAACACCTGTGAATAGACTGATACAGCTGGCTTCCAGTGTGGAAGTGAACACACGAAGGCGGCGTGCTGATCACACATATCTGTCGCAAGTGCTGGAAGAAAGATTTAATGTACATTGAGAATCCTTTGGAGATAATATTTTATAAAAACAGAACACTGTAGCATGAAGCGCTTTATATACTAATGCTATTTAAATGTAGCTGCAAGCCTGCCTGAGAGCTAGGAAAGCTCACTCTCTTGTCTTTAATTTAAATGAGATTTTTTTATGGTACAAGCTTTGGAAAGTACTCAGAAATATCTGACTTCTTGGCAGAGGAATGATGAGTGGATATTAAACACCCACGGATAGGTGGGGATGTTCAGTGATTGGGGCACCTACATTAAAAAAAAAATTAACCATTTTAGTTCATCTTCAGGAAGTATTAGTACTTACAATGAATGATCATTTCATCCCCTGAATGTTTTAGAGACAGGATAATAAAATTACAACAGTAAAAAGGGAGGAAATAAAATGTAAAAGGTAAGAGCTAATTCATTCTTCATGCTAGCTCAGTCCTTGGCCTTTCCTGAACAGACACTGCCAATAGTAACAAATTATGTATAATCATTTTGTGATGTGGACTGTTCACTCGGGACTAAGCTCAAATGACCAAACTTGCAGCCTTGTCTCTTAAACTGTGGATCTGAGGATCAAAGGCCAGAGCTTTATCCACTGAGTCCTCACCTTTATAAGAATAAAACTGCCAGGTGTCCAGAGACAGAGTGGGTGTCAAACAGTGTCATTTTAGACCAATTGGTTTTCAAGCTCTTACAGGACAGCACATTAGGTTAGAAGCATATTAATCAGTTGTGTCTTCTGAATATTCATTAACCTGCTCCAGGAAGGATTTTGTGGCTTTTTTTTTTCCTCCTCACTTGGAACATTTACACCTGGTGTAACCGCAGTAACTTCAACAGATTTAACTCTTGATTTGCAGCAGTGTAAAAAGGGGTCACACACAGTCAGTGTAATGTTTATAAATTGCCATCTCTGTTGACAGGAAAAAACGTAATAAGAAATACCTTAGCAGTGAGTAGAATTTGAATTTAAAATATTTTAGTCTACAAACTGACAAACATGAAATAAGGACTGATACAATTGAAAAAAGTGATATAACTTTGAGTTCTACAATAACTACAGAAAGTCAAAATGAAACTGCTCTGAAAAACAAAAGCTGAAAAGTAACCTTGGGGCATATTTTTGCTACTTTATACACAAAAATCCTAATCCAGAGTCGACAGAATTTTCCTAGATGACTCCCATTACCCTAGAGTGGAATTGCTTGTGGAGTGTGGGTGTTACACAGGGAGAGTAAGAAAGGATTGACTGACAAAGCTCTCAAGCATTTGTAGACATTATATCACAAAGAACTTTGGCTTTCTGTACTAGTACATTCATTTTCTCTGAGAAAAGGTAAATGTGGTTTATCCGTTTAGAAACAGACAAAAGTTGGAGAAAAGAGAACTAAAATTCTCTTTTACCTCACCCAGTACTGTTTGCTATATTGGAAAAAACCTATAGAGTAAAAAGAAAAGATCTGCTGCTCTGCTGATTCTCCAATCCATTTCTCAGCTTCTGGAGAGATTGCAATAGCAAAAGGTGTTTTCAGCTGTGGCACTCTGAAGACGGTTTCCATAGGAATCTTTTCCTGATCTCAATAACTTTACAAGACACACACCAACTCTCCCACCACTTCTCCCGCTCCGGCTCCTTTCAGTTACCACTGCCTCCTGCTCCCCACCACACCGTGGACTCGCAGGTCCTCTACCTGGGTGGCAACAGCAGTGCCAGCAGCAGCTGACGCACCTGCCCCCACTCACGGACTCACCTCAGCATTGCTGCTTGCTCTGTCGGCAGACACTTAAGCACAGGTTTGCACTCTAGTTTGATTCTGGACCTTTGAATTTAGTCTATTATATACCTACTTTAATCATCATTGTAAGACAAACACCAGCTGCAAAATTTCTTGGGAGGTTGGAAATACCAATGACAGGAACCATGCAGCCACATGTTCCAACAAATGTGGGCTCTTCGTACGACAAAGTGCCGCCAATGCATTCAGCGATTCTGTCTTTCGTTGACTTTAAAGGCCGTTTGTCAGCACTTTGCAAAGGATGGCCCTTACTACAAATATCAGCCGTGCAAATGCGACAAAGAGCAGGAGTAAGACCCTATTCAAGTATAGTGAATTCTGTTAATACAGAAAGGGGAACTACAGGGATAGAGAAGGATAATTTACCTATGTAGACATGTTTATAATAGAAACCCACATTTAATAAGTAGCTCATTTATTAATGGCAACTAAAATAAAAGATCATTACCACTGTAGTGGAAATAGCACACTGTGATTATGGACTAATAAGAAAACCTTTATTATAAGTTTCATGTCTCAATAAGAAATTACAATGTGGTTCATGATAAAACAGATAAAACCAATGAAAAAATAAATCTGCCCTGTTATTTCTATTCCAATAAGAAATGACAAGAAATATTCTTAACAAAGGCAAAGGTTCGTTAAATACGTACTGCAATTTTTATCACGTTTGTCGCGAAGTCAGAATTCATCAGATTGTTAGGGTAAAAACAGACAAGGAGAATATTGTTATATATATATAAACTTTAAAATGTGAAATATAGACAATCTTCTTTTTAAAATGGAATTTAGTTTGGAAGCCCCACAGTTGCCACCACACAGATTTATTTCTTGCTCTATTTTCCACTGGAATCTCTGGTGACAAGGAGCCAGTAGGTGGAGCAGGCAACATAACTTATCACGTGATAAGAAGGGCATGGACTCGACTGTTGGGGGTTTTATCATAATTATTGGAATCACACAGGAGAAATGTCTTTCAAACAAAAGAAGTTCATGTGTGTAAGATGTTACTTGACTAGTTATTGATACTGCTGGCGTATATAGCAAGTTGATTAAAAGCTCAGCACTTCATAACCATGAAGTTTAGAGCTCATGCTTTATTTCTCCAGACATCATTTGGCAACTGGCTTAGTTTAAATCAAATAAAAATTTACTTTCTTTTTTTCAAGCCCCCTGTTATGCCTACAAATAGGGTTATATTTGTGTTTCATGGTTATTACTGATACTACAGAAAAAAATATGTAGCTGGTTTTTAGTAAAGCAAAAACCTGTGTTCTGAAGTTGGCAGGACACATAAAATTGTACTTTCACAGAAAGACAGTCAATAATTCTATTATTATATACATTATTAATATATATTAATAATAAAAGCAAATTAACAGGGTAATTATTGATTGTGCAAATATCCAAACTCCTTTAACATTTTTTTCTTCAAACTTCTTTGCTAAAATACTAACATTCTTTTATGCAATGAACTGCTCAGTTCTTATGTGGATGAAAATGTTTGTGTAAATGTAATGTATTTCTACAAGCAGCAATGGGAGATAGTTGTATTTGGGTAATTTTCTATGGCAAAATACACTCAATCATCCATTTGCAAAAAAATATAGGAAAATTGCAGAGTAGAGTATAATACCATGCATTTTTTTTATCATCCAATGATTTCCCCGAAAGTAATTTTCACAGCGATGGTACTCAATGCACACACCTTCCCCTCTGAAAGGTGGGGGACTGCAGGCAAAACAACTTAAATGTAGGTATGCCTATATAATACTTTGTAGGCAGATCAAACTCCTTGCTCCTGAGTTTAAAGTATGCACACATTTAGTCTGCCCATATTTTGAGCTGACCAGAAGCTGTGTAACTGCATTAATTCTTGAGCTAATATAGCGTGGCTCTCAACAGGGCTAATTAGTTTGGGTTCAGCCCCATGTTATAGCTCCAGACTGGCTTGGAAAGTAATCAAAGCAAGCTCACATCTGTCTATGTAAGACTCTGTGTATATACCTGGTACCAATAACAACAAATAATGCATACTAATTCAGAGTTTGATATCCATTTCTCCCTCTTTTTTTTAAATTTTGTTATAAAGGTACCAGTTTATGGAAGAAATAAATGCTTGAATAGCAAGTTAATTAATGAAAAAGACAAAATGTGTTGACTTCATCATAGGCTATGCCGTTATAGACACACTAGACATCTCTGTACATTCATGACACTAGCATTCCTAAGTTTTACTTTTTGAAATGTAAAATAATGCCAGCAATTAGGAATAGGTACAACCTTATATATATATGATCTGTGGAATAAGAAGAGCAACTTCTGCAACCCATAAGGGAATCATCAACTTTAAGGCTAGGAAGGACCACTGTATCATCTGCTACATTGTGCAATGCTACAATGTTTGATCATCTCCCTGTTTAACCTGTAACGCACTTCTGAGATGGGTTTTGGGCTTCAGCTTGTATGGAACGGAGAATGGAACTTGACATGCATTTCTTTAATAAAATTGAGGAGCAACAACTCCTTGATCCCTTTCTGTCAATAAGTAAACACCCTTTTCTTACCCTTTTTGCCTGTAGCAAACCAGAAAGATTCAAAACTATAGGATGTATTGGAAACAGTTATTGCAAATACAGATTTTGCAATGCTGTCCATATAACCTGCCTGAACATCTGCAGCCTTGATGCATGAGGTGGCTCAGCTCCATCACTGCACCTCGTTATGCATGGCAGGAAGGGAAGGAGATTGTAGCAAACTTTAGCAGATCATCTCTACAACTTAGTGGGCTTTAGAGAATACATTAATATATCTACAATAAGTCCAGATCATCAACCTCCTCTTTTCATTTGCTAGGCCCCCTGCTTACAAATTATATTTTTTCCTTAGCTCACTCAAAAGTGTTGACTTTTGCTGCCTGGTTCTACTGAGACATGAATGGACCTTGCTCAGCAGTCCAGTTAACTATCCTTTGAAGACAGCAAGATGCAGCTGTAGTTAGATCAGAAGACTAGGCATGTAGAGAGTAAAATGTCAGAGTAACGAACTAGTAAATTCTGTACTGAAATAAGTTGCCCTGTATCTTAGCAAGATATCAAATTCTATAACTATGTGCAATTGTGGAATACAGACTTCGATTGCAATAACTAGTTTGCTTCATATATATCTTTGCTGGTTTTCAGGTTGTCTGTAGGTGGTGTATTGATTTACACTCATTCATGCTTCAAAATACTACCTGCAAGAGAAGATGATTCTTGCAGCACAGTTCCGAGATAAAGGAAAAAATCTGTGGGGTCTGAGCGTCAGTATTCACAAGGCATCTCAGCAAGAAAAAACAAGCATATTTTTGTTCTACAAAACACTGTTAGCTAAATTCTAATTCTGTAAAATTAGAAACTCAAATTCACCAGAACATAATAGTTACTGCTGCTCTCTACCAGCAGTCCTCCAGGCGGATGGCTGAAATAAGGCACTACTTGCCATTCCTTAGAAATGTGTTGCAGTTTGCTAAGCCAGTATCATAAGAACTGACAATTTTTGTACTCCAGGTAAACATACTAATGTTTATGCATTTATGTACATAAATCGTTCTATTCAAAACAAGAATTCCCAATTTTATACAGTTTAAAACAATATAAAAAACACTGTGCATATTATTCTTAATATTCTAGATCTACATCTGGACAAATCAATTATTGTGAGTTAATTTCAGGTATTAACTAGCTCCCCTGTCTAAAAGCCACTCAGAAAACTTTTTACACTGTTTTTTTACTATTATTATACTATGCTATTTTTTTGCAAATAAAATTACTTTAATTTACAAATGGAGTTTTCATAATTCATATCCAGTTAATTAAACTATATTTCTATTTATTGGAGAGAACACAAATGATTCCCAAACAGAGGGAAAGATTAAATATTCTGTCACTAAGTGTCATAGTATTTTTCCTTCGTTCCTTAGGAATAATAGTTCTTAAACACAAATTATAAGTAATAACCTATGAAAAGCAAGCACTTAGCTCATACTAGCGTACTCTGATGGCATGTTAAGTCCTTATTCATATGAAGAATAGCCAGTCACCAAACACCTACGGACACAATTTTATTTTTTTTATTTTTTTTACAGAAGTTCATAAAAGGGGACTAAAAAATGTCAAACCCACAAGCTCTACCAATTGTATCAATTTTGTATATCTACTGCCATGATCACCTGTCTGTAAAGCAGCTTACATAAGAAAGCTTGAAAAAATACACCATTTTTATCAATACAAAACAAATTAATCAGTGAATATTTAAAATTTATGAGGCATTTCTATGTGAAAACAATCACACTAAATAAGCTGATTCAGGCAGTTCTAGGAAAAGGTTTAGCTGAAAACCTGCATTTACAATCCATCTTAAAAACAAGCAGAACACAGCACCAATCCAAGCATTAGCTCAATTAAAAAAAAAGGGGAAAAAAAAAATGAAATCCCTTCTCAGCTTAATAACTTGTTAGTTCTTGACAAGTGCAACAACACAACAATAAGCCAGTCAAAATGAGTTTTTAAAGCGAGGTTATGCCCTTCGTGTTGTGTTATCACAGTGGCAGATCAAACTGCTGACTTGGACTCTTTTTGCCAGCAGTGCTGATGCTGCCTCTATGAAGCTGCTGTCACGGAATAGTCATGGTACCTGCTCTTGCCTATAGAAAAGCACTAAATTGAACTCGAAGCAGTGTCTTTGTGATATCTTTTCAACAAGTCATGTCCCATTCAGCCTGCTAGTTTATCTCTGTCAGGCTGGGGGCCCAAGTGGTTTGCATGAGCTGTCAGGGACAGGTGTACCAACCTGCTCAGTGCTAAGGAGGTAATGCATCTTTCGGGCTTGGTATCTCTTTTCCTTGTCTTTTTTTTCTAGGTCTTTCCTTTTCTCTTCATTTTCTTTCATTTCTGCGTACTTTTGGAGTTCATTCCTGTAATAAAATAAGCCTGCTAATTATATTACAACAATAAAAGACTTGTTAATGCTTTATTTTACTTTAACTCTTTTATAGCTTCACAGAGTTCTGCTATTATCTATTAGTAGTATACTGACACCACTGGAATGCAAATTTACAGTTCATTCGGTTTCACAGCAGTGGGATTCTATATGGATATAACTGGGAAGAAATGGGATTAAAATGTTAAAAAATATGAATGGTATATTAGTTTATATTGCTTACTCTTTTGAAGAATGTCACCCTATGGATTTTTATAGCTTGATAAAATAGCATTCATAGACGTCCTTTTTTTGTCATTAAGAGTCATTTCAGTTTGAATTTCTCTAAGCAGAAGTTATTACAATTTGGTGATTTTTCTTCAAATGGTTTCAAAGTAAAAGTTGTTCTCTTACATTTCAGCCCGTGCCTTGCAACATCTCCTTCTGATCTGCAAAGAGGGGAGACCTTATAGAAAGGATAGTAGACACAGGAGAAGAGTTGAAATTCACTCCTAGATCCTTGAGGCTTTTGTAAGGTTGAGAACGTAGGCATAGAGAAGAACTGGATGGAAACCTTTTATGCGTGCAATGCCCATTAGAGGAGTTTCCATAGCATGAGGCTTCTTGCACAGGTCAAATTCTACTTGGGTCTGATAGCAACGGTATGGGCCAGCACAAGAAACAGGAACGTAACTGCCTCGTGGGTTAGGGAGGTTTGTAAACACAGAGTGTCATCTACATAGGTGGGTCTGTGTATTCAATAGGTCATAGAGAATTCTTTCATGATAAAAGAAATAAGGGACTGCACCTAAGACGAGCTCTCGAAGAATGGAGAAAACTCATGATTTTCACTGAATGTTTAGAGGAAAACTTTAACAGAAAATGGGCAAAGATTTTCTCCTCAATGGCTTTTTTCATAGAGCCAGGCTTGCCATAAATTATGCAAACATTGGAGTGAACTAATGTTCTATAAGAAATGAAATTCCGTGCTATTGTGCACAGTGCATGTACATGGAATATTTTTGACCCAGTTAAAAAAGGTTAGTTTGATTAACATTTGTTATTTTTGTTATTAAGAAATGGCTAGTTCAAATTAACCTGTGTGCCATAGACACCAAGCACATTCAGTCAAGCATTTAGATTGTTTAAAAGTTAATTAAGTGAGTAAATTCTAGTCTTTATTTTTTTAAGCATGTGTGTGTATGATAAAATAAAAAGCAAAGAAAAATACACTATTCACGTATCTAGATAATTCAAATTTTCCAGCAAAACAGATTATTTAGAGAGGTCTATGTTAATAGTCTCAGTTGTTTCAATGAGTACCAAGTAAGACACTCTAGGACAAGGGTCAAACCCTGTCAAAATATGCACATGAATAAGTTTGCTGATATGAGTAATCCCATGGGAAAGTCATATTGCTCCTGAAAGTGTTTTTAAGATTGTGAGTCAGACTTACTCTTAATATTTTAATTATCATAATGTTAAGTTAGTTCATCAAAATACGTGAAAGAGCACTAAATGCGTTACAAATATGAACACTATGAAATCACACTCTTAAATACAAGTTCCCATGTAGAATTTTTGTTTCATGCTATATTTCAAGTTTTTATCAACTAAAATAAGCAAAATATCAAATAATTAAGCATGTTTTATTTCAAATGTAAAAGAAAAAAATAGAATGAAAAGGAAATAAATTAAAGATCAGGAAAGATGCATAGGCCTATTTCAATCTCTGGAAATATTTTTTGTTGCAGTTTACTGTTAAAGGCTGCTAATACAATATTTCATACAAGGTTACTTATGAAGCACACTGACGTTTAAAAATCACCATGCTATGCTTTTGCAGCAGTGTAATTTTTTTCCAACATAAGATTAAATTGCAAAATAAATGAATTACTTAGAGTGGCATGGCCCCCATTTTGCCACCCTTCTCTTGAAAATTGCTTATTAATATGAAAAAAGAAGTTGGAAAATAGCCTGTTTTACTGTATGCATAGCATTTCGGGGTGTCAAAGCCTGCAGAGCCGGACTAGCTGCACATTTTAGATTGTGTTGGCAAGCAGGGATGATGACCTTTCTGACCTGCATCTCAAGGCTATTATTAATCGCTAAGTAACCTGGTAAAGCCAAACAAATTTGTTTCCATTGAAAGGATCTCTATCTGTGTCTGAGAATTTGTGCTGTACCAAACAAACCTCATTAACTGTGTCCATTTTTGACAAAGAACTAGGAGTTGAAGAGATTGGTGACCTTTCTTTGTCCTTAAGGTACAGATTTCAGAGTCACTGCATGTAGGAACATAAGCATTTTTACTTGGAAACTCTTTGTTCTATATCAATCAATCATAAACAAATGACTAAATAGAAACTGCACATAGTATCAACTTTGTTCTTTTATTTTATGTCACTTTACCTTCACTATCAGAGTGTATGATCCATGTTTTACATATTTCATACTATTTCTTGTTCCTTTGTGATCAGAGTCCTCTATTCAGCTTTAGTACTGCTATCTATAACTGATGAAATGTCTATCAACATATTACTGTAGTTTATTCATTATCTTATATACTCATGTACTTCTTCCCAAGAGTGGATGTGGAAGCTTTGTTATTTAGAACACATCTGGTGATGAAAACCCCCAAATAATGATAAAAAATATAAAATTGTATTGAAGATGTAATGATAATGGGACGTAAAATGTTTCCCATTGTCATTAATCTGCATTTACCAGATTAATTTGAATGAATGATTAATAATCATTGTTTGCTAAAATTAATTGAACTCTAAAATACTTGTTGAAGTTCAATGCAATTCATGATCTTTTTAGACAGTACTATCATCCAAATCATCATGATCCTTCCTGATTATCACACATTCTCATTAATGCTCTACCATAATCCATTTAAAAATTTGAGGGTTTTTAATCAGTTACAAATAATTTTCAACATACTTTTTCAGCCTACACATTTTGTCAGTTGTGCTAAAATATTTCTATCATGCATTATACTGCTCTGTACTGCTGCATAGAACATGCAGACAATTCTGTCTCAGGCATAATAGCTCCCAAGATGATTCTCTCCTGAGACACAGTACAAAACAAAGGGTACATAGTAGTCCAAACATTGCTTGACTGGAAAGCATAGATGTTTTAGCATAAATATAGATTTATTCTAAACCTATTTGAACCTGAAACTTTCATCTCTTTTACCATACTTTCAGGAATTTGAATAGGAGCAACAAAAGCAGAGAATCTAAAAGTAGTTGGATATGAATATACTGTTTCACACATTAGGAGATTAATACACATTATGCACTGTGCAGGAGGTTTAACTGTTACCATACAGAAGGATGTGTATAAGTGTAAGTGGCACTAAAGACATAAACTTAGACCTCCAAATAGAGTTAGACTTCCAGAGAGCTTACACGTAAATGTGTATATTGAGAAGTTTCATACTTGAGACCTTGTACATGTATGCCTGCCCAGTGAAAGTAAATCCAAATGTCATTAAAGTCCATTGAAAATTCATTGAAATTAAATGATCTTTGGATTAAACCCTTACACTTACTGTCAGTCTTCTTTGTTCATATAAATCTTAGGTTCATTGAGCAATAGTAAGCAATCTTTTCTTGGGGTTGTATGATATTACAAATACCAGTTATGATGCATGATACTCTGTGGAATCTGGACCAAATTTGCTTCAGGATGAACCTTTCATGGTGCAGTGTGAAGAGGGACAACTGAATATGAGCAAATTGTTTGCGCTGCATTTCTAAAGCTTCACCAAACTTTTTTGGAGAAAAAGAGTTCTGTGAATGCAAAACGTGTTTTAGGTTAATTAATAATCTTGTTCTATTTTTGTAAATGATCTGTCTGTTGTATGCTTCATAGTTGGAATAGTACTGCCTATTAAACTCTTATAACTAAAAAAGCAGGTAATTTTTTTTAGCACATAATCTTTTCATTATCTTAAAGCTTATTTCAGTATATTAACAGCAGTGTAGCTACTGCATCTTCCTATAAACATGGCTTCCCATATAAACTTAGTCCAATCAGAGTTTCTCCCACACAGATTTGTAGAGAAATATCTTTGCAGACAAATCTGTGTAAGTTTTGCCAACTGTAGTGTCTTATTATGATCTGAAAATTGTTCAACAAATGAGAAGAATATCAATGCTTATTAACACAAGTTTAGGATGCATTCTTTTGTTAAAAAAATGAATATACTGGGTAACACAAAGTGTGTTTTCCTTGTGATAGGGAATGTTTTGTGTAATTGAAAATAGGCATAGGATTATCAATGTATGCACTCAAAGCCTACAATTAAAAATGATCTTGTGTAACAAATCTGAGAAGTAGCTATTGATTTGCTAATGATAGAATTATTTGCCTTACATAGTTTGAAAATAAAGCATTTTCATATGACAAGGTAACTTATTGTTATTCTGATACTTCATTATGCAGTAGGCAGTGGTGTTGGTTCCAGCTATGAGATGCAAATTCAGTTGACAGTGCTCCTGCTGTCTGTATAAAGGTTAAAAATACACATATAATATTGTTCCTGGCACTTTTGGAAAGGTCTTCAAGTGATGATTTCAGCAATATACAGATTTTCATAATTCTGCATAGAACTGCATCATTTTACAAATTCACACTGACCTACATTTATTGAACGTTATCCAACTATTGCATTCTGTTTGCATTTTCACTCGCATTCTGTGGTCCTCTGATCAGATAACTATAAAATTATAATATTATAATATTAAGCAAAGTAAAGGGCATTTGAGAAAAATCAGTAATTAGTATAGTTGCCTAGATTACCCAGAAAGAGTATGAAGTTATTGTGACTTTAAATAGTTCGGACCTCAAATCATAAAATTCCCGCAACTTAGGCAGTAGGCAACCTTAGCATAAAAGGAGGTAACCTAAATCGATTTTACCTTCCCGACTATATATCATCCTCCCTGCTCAACTAGAGAATATGGAAGTGAAAATGAAATTAGTGGGACAATACTTTTGGCACACCACTGCATGCCACTTGATTTCACATTACATTGGTATAGGTGAGAATGGAGTATGACCTGCCATGCTAATATCATTTAACTTAATCTATTGGGAAAAAAATGAAATATACTTATAGACTAGCCTAGGATGTAAAAATAGTTTAGAGAACTCTGTACTTTAAAGGCAAAGTTTTAACAGAACACACACACCACATACTTATGTTCGCTACGTACTATCAGACAGCTTGATCATCCTGAACCTTTTTCTGATTTTTTGAGTGAACATGTTCAGATTTACTGAACAGAATAGAGGTGCTCTGTAACCTCCCTACTCCACTCTACCACAAAGTATACTCCTATGTGTAGCCTGACAGAATCCCTTGACTGAAATGTTTAATCTCAAGTTGCAGTGAAAGAGATGCTGAAAGAGGCAGTCACTGATTTGTGGTATGAGGTATCTTACTGCCTAGGAGACCGATCACATATGGATGTCCAAAATTCTTACTAATTTTAAATGTGAATGTTTACATCAATCTATTTGACAAGTTAATCATGACACTCTCTTAAGAATCTCAGTCATGGTACTGCTCAGTCATTGTAGTGCAGTGAACATGAAACTAATATGACTCCTTAGAAGGAAAAAATTTAAATAAATAAAATAATGTGTAAGCATGCAAAAAACCGCATATAGTTTCTATTACTATTAATTTAAAAGAAATAAATTCATAACACCTTAAAATCCCATTATAATTTGTGAACAGTGGAACATACTCTCCCCATCTTTTCTTAATCACACAGTGTACACTGCCAATGGAATTAAGTGACATACCAGTTCAACTGTCAAGGTCCACAATGTGATCAATATACTACGTAGGAAATGTGATGAACATGGTGGTGAAGGGCATACAGTGAATGAATACCTTGTGCAGATCAGGAGATCAGGACACAACATGTACCAGACGATAGGAAAGAACTGATGTATCCTTCTTATCCTTCCAATTTCCACTGCTGCAGTTACTCAAGAGAGTACAACAGCTTTTCAAAATACTGATTGCAGAGCCAGTTTATAACTAAAAAGGGAGTATTTTCCCTAATCCATTATACATAATCTTCTAATTAAGGTTTCAAGAACAACTCATACAAAATTTTTCCCCACACCTATTTAAAAGTTACTTTTTTTGGTAATATATAATCTTTTCAAATTATTCCCTTTTCTGGAACATGCAAATTTATTGGTCCAAATGTTTTTCCTTTGTGTGTATAAATCCTTAAGCTGAATTTACTTCATACTCGTTGGCAGCACAAAATGCTGTGAGGTTAAAAATAATTTCTGTAAAAGGTCTGATTTAAATGATGATGTTTTGTTAGCTCAATGATTTTTATTTAGTTAAACTGTAAAACCCACCCATTATGGACATGGCATAAGAGTAACTACAACACTGAAGCTTCTGTTGGCTGAGGAACTGGATCCAAGTATACTGGTTCAACTTTATTTATGCTCAGGTCTATACTAATATAGCTAACCATCACAGCAAAATGTTTTCTCTCCATATCTGTTTGCAATTGACCCCTTCATGGAAAACCAGCCTGACTAATTATCTTAAACAGTGAAATTAGAATCTGGGGCTAACAAAGCTGTTATAGCCCTGAATGGACAACAGAGCCCTAACACAAATTATTCTGATAGCAGTTCAGCAGCAGTGGTCATTTCTAGCACAGTGTCAGTGCTAGGCTGCTAAGAGAGCAGTCATGTTCTTAATTTTTCCAGCAACATATAAAGGAGGATGTCTAACCATAGCCAAATACCATTGAAAGTTTTCTAGTGAATGTCATGTGAAAGTATCTGTTATCTTTTGGCACTGCAGTTCCCAGAAGACTGTATATGCTACCATCTGCGCAGTAATAACTAGAAGAAAGCACACTGCTATGTTTTGCTACAGTTAAGCTGTTCCCAGTACTAGAATGAATTCATTTAAGCTAACTGTTATCTCCCTGCTGCAGTGCAGGACAATGTAGACATATCTGTATTCCTTTTACTTTAATATATGGTACTTGGCAACATTTACAATATTCAACATTATGTGATTTAGAAAGCAAACATGAAGTTATAACTTCTAAAGGTCATCAGCTAAGTTGATTTTCCTTCTCAGGGTATTATGAAACAATTTGACCGAGGTCTACTGCCTGACTCACATTTTTCACTTACTTTCATGTAAAAGTCTGCATGTTTGCAAATAAAATGGTACACTTTGTTCGCATTAAATGAGTTTTACAATGGCAAGGCAGGGAGAGCTTTTATGTAGTGACCCATTACATATAGTAGAGCTGTAATGCCAAATCTCACAACTTCATAGCGATTTTCATAGTACCTGATGGTTTTCTCAAATTCCATACTCATAGAACAGTGTTACCACTTGAGCATCTACGATGTCATTTTTAATGAACCATAAAACATTATGAAAGGCACAGCAAATTAGTGTATTTTTTTATATATTGCAAATGTAATTATTTTGGGAGAGATCTGTCGCATTTTAAAATACTGCAGTGCTACTTGTATGTGATTTCACAACAGTGGCTAATTACCAAACTGAAATTATCAACTAGATCCCAATTTTCAGAAGTGCTACGAAACCTTATCTCATATTGTCTTGGAAACTTTGAAGTAATCAACACCCAGAGAAAATCAGGCACTTTTTTTTTGCATGGCATGCAAGAAATTACACTCAGAACTAAAGTCTATTCTCTGAAATTTGGACTCTACCATATAAACCATATAAACCAGACGAGTACTAATTCTAGATTTAGGCATCCAAGTATTCATGCCTAAAGAGTACATCTAACAATTAGATTCTATTGTCTATACCTAAGCACATAATTTTCTGATCTGAGTACCAGGTCCCTTCTTGAGTAGCTAAGCACAACGCTACATGGTGGTAAGGCCTCCCACCACCAAATACAAGTAGGCTAATGAATGCTACATCATTTTGAGTGTCATGCAGCTGAAAGAGCAGACTAGTTTGTTAGATGAGGCTGTAAACATTTTGCAATCAGCTAGTTAATTGGACAAGAAAAGAATAGCCTACTTGGAGAAAAGAGATGGAAAATGTTGCTTTCTTGAAACGCTTTGTTGTGTTGATTTGGTTTGAAGGCAGTAGGACCTATGAAATTCAAGGTAAAACTCTGGGATTTAGCTTCACTGTCAAGGAAACGACCTAATGGTTTCATGTAATTACCCCTACAAGATGAAGAGTCTGAAAAATTTGAAACAGGGATAATAATAAGTAAAAGTTGCACACAGCTTAAAACAAAATCATGCTTACTATATGAGGAAATACGGCTTTTAAAGAGAGTATTCTGAGTAGGATTCATAGAGGTGAAGAAGATCTTTTATGAAACCATGATGAAAAACTACATAAATCTATGCATAAACTGACAAGACATCAGAAGAAAAAAAAGAATTATTTTTTAAATATCTTATGTACCATAACTGTGCTGAGTTCTGATGATGATAGCATTCTAAAGGATGTTTGAAAGTCTGTCCAAAATGGTCACAAAAATTATTTTAAGCATAGAGACAACATCTTGCAATGACCTCCATTGTTTATGTTTAGCATAAAGAATACTAGGAGGTGGGTAGCTTAATGTATGGATTCTGGATATTAAAGGAGCTTTCAGTCTAGTAGAGGAGAATATAACAAGAACCAATGGTTCAAAGATAAAATCGAACTATTTCAGTGCGGAAATATGGGACATACTTTGAACACCAAAGGTAATTAACTCCTGGAGTAGAATAAAATGGGTATTTTCTATATCTTGATGTTCTTAAATCCATACTAGATTGTTCAGCCAAAGCTTAATGGGTTTTAATAGAAATTGTTATACATTTGTTATTGATAACATTATTTTGAGCATCACTAGAAAAAAAAACACTTTTTTTGTTATTCCTCATTACTGCTCTAAACTGTAAAAATAGAAGACAATTACGTTTTCCATTTTCTTCTCTGAGTGAGTACTTAACAGAACTAACTCTTCTTAGGTAACAGAAGTGTCTATTAACAATGATCTAGAAAATCAAAACATAATTAACTGAGACTATTAATTCCTTTTTCCTAATACCTTTTTTTCATTTCAGACATTTTTCCATTAAAGCAAACAAACAAACAAACAAACAAAAATTATGAGAGAGTGTATACTGCTTTGCATCTCATGCAATTGTATGATACTTCATGGGATATTATAGGATACACCAATATAAAAGGAAGGACCATAATTTTCCACCATAAAAACATCTGAAATGTCAAAGAAAGATCAATAAGCCTTCACATCCTCAGACAAAAATCAGATCATGAACTTGCAAAAATGCAACGCATAGATACTGTACCTCTAAAAACAAAACACAACTGTGGTGTGGCTTTTTTTAAAGGTCTTCACCACTGTAGTTTCTAGTTCTCCCACATAAATAGGAAATAAGAAAGGCAGTCTAGCCTCAAAGGCCTTCCATGAGGTAAGGCAGCGCCAAAGAACACCTTATTTAGTTTGGTCTTCCTTGATATTCCTGTTATCTCTGAGCATTTTGTTAAATTGCGAGGTATACTACTTATTTAATAAGGAGTTAAGAAGTACATGAGCAGCTATCGGCAATTTTCTAGTTGCACTCACATACAGTATCTTACATTATGACAAAAAAAGTTTGTGGTAAATCAAAGGGACCGTTGTGCGTTAATTAAAAAAAATTGACACGTCTTGATTTTCTTTTGTTTCTTTGGAGAACTCAAAAAAAAGCTACATTCAGCATGTTTTGGAAAAGCTCTATGTGTAAATTAAGTACTCACTGATGTATCTGTAGATACACTCACATACGAGCTGGAATATTCAGAAGGCACAGAGGAAGCTTAGTTAGATAATCGTTTGTATACAAATTGTTTTTACAAATAAAAGAAATATCTAATTTTCTAATGTAACACATAAATTCATGCATTTAAATTTTATACTTCATTACCAAACTGAAAATTTCACACCAAAAAAGAACCATAACCTTGTTTTAATGACAAAAGAACTGCGTTGAGTTGAGTAAATGGCACATAAAATTTGTCATACTTCTAATGACCTAAACAGCTGAAATGACTAGCTCTCCAAAAGGCACATGAAAAATTTTTGTATACTTTTTCATGAGTCTTTAGTCTTCAAGTGGTAGAGCTTTTCCCTGATAACCTAGTATAGCCTGTATATAGATGGCCTGTCATGTCTCTACAATTAGATAAAACCAGAACTGCTATAATTTAATCAGTTACAACCTGAAAATTATATTTTGAAAATCAAGTTTATTAATATGTAATCTTTAGGTAATCATATTTATCCTCCTAATTTACACAATATTTATGATACTCTACATGTCCTTGAAATAGGGAACAGGGACACTACACTATGAAAAAGTGGCCTAGCTGCTGGAGTTCATAAATTTTGTTCAGCTTTGGATGAGTTCAAAGAATTGCCATGTAAGAAAAGCCTTACAGAGGGAATTTATCTGATTATGGCAGTAATAATTACCCAGCTGTTTATTGCAGATAGAGAAATAATTCATGTAGGCAATAGGCCGTGGTGGCAATGACACTCCGCATTTAGTAAATATGCAAACTGTTCACTTCTAATTAACCAAGCTAGAGGATGCCCTTATTAAATGTATAAACTAAAAGTGCCTTCCTGACAAGTGATGAATTGTTACATTGCACAAACTCTTGCCACAGAATTACTGCAGTGAACTTGGGGCTTAACTTCATTAAGAGATCTTGTGGGATAGTTAAATGAGGATGGACAGCATAACAAGACCTACCTGACAGTCAATGATATGTTAGAGCTTAATGAAACTGTACCTCTTCCCCTTTTCTACTTATTTTACAGTGAAGATCCTACTTCAGACAAAATATAAGACTGTGATGTCTGCCTGCCTATATAAGAGAACTCAAAATGCTAAGATTAGTCAGTCTTTGTCCACAGAAAATGTTTTGTGAGCTGTCAGTAATTCTACAGACCTATTTCAAAATAAAAAAAAAAATCTATCCAGACACCAGAGTGCCTTCAAAGCTCACAGGTATGAGCTGTTGTATTGTACAATACTATGTTGTCACACCTGTTTTATTCTACCTTCACCAAAGGTAATCAGCTACACCACAGACTATTTGGTCCAATGAATGACTGCAAGGATCTCAAATTTCTTTCTATGCGCTCAGATTAAAAATTGTCCTTTGGATACAAGTGAAATAAAGTTTAATGTTTAATCTGTTACTCCTAATGGTGTGCTTAGTGCTGTACAAAAATACATGAGAAAATATTGCCTTCATATTTTTAAAGACTGCGATCTAACCAGGTACTTATGTTATTCTTGTTTATCTGAAACACTTGATCTGTATTATACAAAACCAGCAAAAAGCAAGGTAAGACTGCCTTCACCACTTCCTCAAGAGAAACAGGAATAGAATAAGGCACATGAGGTATGTCTAGCTGAATCTGCACTGGAAATTCAGCTTACAGTGTAATCATAATGGTTGCTAGCTTAACCTCATTGCATTCACAAAGTGCTTTCCTATGGAGTTAAAACAGGGTATTGCCTGGTTGATAGCTTCAGCCAGTTCATTTCAATTTCAAAAAGACAGAAAGTCCATCTAAAATGTCTTGTTTTGGAAAATGCATTATTAAAAGTCTACAGTTATATAAGCATATATGCTGTATAAAAACATATACGTAAATGAAACTCTGTTAATATGGATAAAGATAGGCAAATATGTAAATGAAACTGTGTTAATATGTATAAAGGTAAGCAAAGAGAAGACCTAAAAATGAACTGATTTGTCAAAGAGGTTTTTTATGCTTGGAATCTGTGAAGAAATCTGGATATATGGGCAATGCTTTTAGGAAAGAACAACCATCAAAAAATACATGACTATAGAGAATATTTTAACCATATATGACTCTCTTTAAAAAGTATTCTTTTAAAGCTTTTCTCTAACTCCCACATAAGTTAATATGAGCATCTTAATATTGTTCAATGGAAATTAAGTCAAGTCACAGAGAAGGTTCAAGTAACTCATTTCTTGTATCTTACTCATCCTAACAACATCAGGTTTGTAGCTGTGGAAGTACTCTGGGATCTTCAGTGGACTAGAGCTCTAAGTTTTCTACAAGATCTAGCAGTTAGACCTAAAATCTTCTGGAAAAAGCATAGATATCTCAAATTATGTGCCCTACCACTCAAAATTAATATTTAAATAAAAGAAAGCATATTTGGCACTTATGTCTATTTCTACGGCTCCCAACGAAAGTTGACAGGTTAAGTTTACATTCAGAAAATTCTAATTACAGGTAAATAAGTTTAAAAGCATAATGTATTTCCTCTAGATATCTTTGAAGACAAAGAAAAGAAGATGGGTTGAAGAGAAATTAGTTAATTAAATATCAAGTGAAAGACAACATTACAAAAATGAGGATTTTATTGTTGCAAGAATTCCAAGGAGCTGTCTGAAAGGCTTTGGCACTAATTGAAAATAGGCTACAGAATCAATTGCTTCTGCAGTCAATGAGGAGGAACATTTTAATTGAATTATAAGACAATATATACATTCTTCAAAACACTTTGACACTTGTGAAAATGGCCAGCACCTGGACTTATCTTTATCAGAAAGGAATAGACAGATGGAGATTGAGCAACTTCTCCTCATATTACTATGCTAACAGATGATTTATTTCAAGCCTACTTCATGGAAAATAGCAATACCTCAAAAGTTTTAGGAAGCAAAGTGCTTGTCATGTTAAAATAGACCTCAGTAATGCTCTAGTAATCAAGAATAAGCTAGATACTCTTACTTTTTTTCAGTACTACATGCTCAGGCATGTTTGCAGAAAAGCTAAACATTGGATTAGATCACCAGCAACAAGTAACAGTACTGTATTTCAGTGTTCATTAAGTTATAAAAATTAGACTTCACAAAGGATTTGTGAATATACATATTGCCAAGGAAGTGACTTTTATCACTTTGCATTATCTATTTCCCTGACATTTCTTGAAGACCAAAAAGCTTAAATGATGACTGTGATACTAAATCCACTGATAGAAGAGTTAGTCAAACTTGGATGAAAGTCACACACTCTTCAGGGCCACTCTCAAGGCTTTTTCACTACTAAAGCCAATGACAATGGAAAGGAGAACTTGGTGTCAATCCTTTCAGTGTGTGAAATTCACAATTTATAATCCTAACAGTGTTTACATACACTCTGATGCTTGCTAAAGCTAGACTCATTTCTTGGTTTGCTACCTTTAAGTCAATGTTTATTCAATAGCCAAGAAAGCTAAACTACCTGCCTTCATTACACAAGAACTCCAATGCCAGTACTTTGCCACTGCTTCGTTAGTTTTCTGATACTGCTATCTTACTGAGTTCTGTGCCTAGGGAAAAATTTAAATGGTACCATTCGTCAGTAAATGGAGCACTACATCCCAAAATCTAATCTCTAGTTGCACACCTGACATATAGCAAAGTTGCTTTACTGTAGTTTAAAGGCCAGTGTGTAGATAACCTTAGTCAAAGAACTGCAAGTTAATCACACAGTTAGGCAACCGACATCATCCATAAAATCTTCTGATATAATGGCACCAGCATACTAATTTATGTGAAGTGATGTCCATTTGCTTATCATGGATTGGAAACTGTTTCACATGAAAAAAAAATTCTAATGCATCATATGGAGTTATAGCCTATGCTAATTGCTTTTGGCATATTTCCCCTTGTAACCATTTTGCCAGCTCTTAGAAATGTTAAATGCAGCTTTAGAGATTGCTTCAAAACAAGGTATTTTCCCTTAAAATTAAATAAACTAACTTCACTGAGAAGTAATGGAATTTATTTTAATGTATGCATTTATATATGCAACTACCCAACTAATCCATATTCAGATAGAATACAGTAAGCATTGGTGTTTATTGAAATACAAATGGACGCTATAGATGAAGACTTAATAAAATCTAAATAGCAAAATTTTGTAAAATAAATACTTAAGAACACGTTTCCTATTTGGTTGGTTTAGAACTTCCTATATCTTATAGGAAAAAGGAATTCAGCATTAATGAACCCATTTCACCATTAGACTGAAGCTAACCTATACAAATGTCAAGAAAAATCTGAGTATGTCTAATATATACAGAGTTCAGGCTTCAAATTTGCTCTTTTGCCATCTGTCAAAGGATTCTTCAAATCACTTCTCAACTTAACTTCTAGGGACTCAACTGAGGATACCAGCAGCCATCACACCTATTGGATCTGTAGCAGTGGGAAGTCACGGGAATGCTGGAGGAAAACCCACCCGCTCTTGAGCCAGTCTGGGAGCTACAGCTGACAGTTATCTTCAGTTCATACAAAAACAGTGCCATAAGTTAGGATAAGCAGTCTGTTAAGTGAGTGCAAACTCACACATAATATGACTATTATTATTTAATTATATTTTAGGTCAATTTCTGTTAAATCAATTTCTGTTAAACTTAATTACATCCCTCTATGGCTTTAAACTGGGGCAGCTTCTATTAAGTTTACTTTCTCCCGGGGTTTTCACAGTAAAGACAAATGATAAAGGTCTGGCTACTAAATGAAGGCAGCTATTAAATAAGGACGGCTTGTATTAAAGCTGAATGGTAAAGATGTGGCTACTGGTCGAGAAAGCCCCTTAGCAAGGGAAGTGTCTCGTATTTAAAAAAAAAAAAAAAAAAGAGGGCAAAGGAGGAGAGGGACGGAAACAAACTTGGTTCAATAACTTATATAATACTGTTATAAGAAATTAACAGAATGTCCAAAGTTTCATGGCAAGTTCCTCTGAAGTTTCTCTTAGAGACGAGTGGTAATTTGATACAGTCTCCTCCTTAATTAAAGACAAGAAAATTAAGCACAACTCCTGGCTCTGGAGACCAAGAGGTAAAAATGTATCTCAGAATGACTTGTAATGGGATTTCAAGTAGTTGTTGATAAATAAAAATTCCGACAGCATTATTCTAGAAGACTAAGAACCATATATTGTAGTTCAGTTTAGAATTATGCCACAATTCCAGAAAAAAATAGTTTAAATAAACTTTTGAAATTATAAACTTCTAATGTGTGTTTTGTGGTTGTTTTGGGTTGGGTAGGTTGGTTTTGCTTTGGTGGAGGTTTTTGATGGTTTGGTGGGTTGGGTTTTTTTGGGGGGGTGGGAGGAGGGGCACAGGGTTATACTGCTCTAGAGTTCTTAAAAATACGTCTGTTCTACTGTGGTTCTATTGCTATTTGTGGAGAAACTTGGTTCTTACTAGCACTGACACTGCCCTAATGTATATATTCTGATGGATACAGCAATAAGACAAATAAGAAAAAAAAATGCATGTACCATGTTTGTGTTTTTTTGTGGTGTTCTGGAGATGTGAACACTCAAAACCAGCCTAATCTGAGTGCACAAGTGTATTAGTGGCTCTGTCTGCCAACTTGTAAATTTCCATAATGCTGGTGCTGGAATAAACCCCAGCTATTTCGTAAATGCCCTCATCCAATTTCAGACAGTTCCTGATGTTTTTTACAATGAACAATCGCAATAATTTTATATATACAAAAAAATTTACGAACAACGAGGTTACACTCTTCCATGTTTGATGTGACGGTTGATGAAAATATGCACCTCCACCTTGTTCAGTATTCCTCACAAGAAACACAGTGGACCGCCTTGGGGCCAAGGTAGTTGGCAGCAACTTTGCCCAATGACAGGAAAAAACTGTTTGGCTGAGGGCCTACACCTGATCATCACTAAACATCTGTTAGATTTCATAAGAAGAATGTTGAAGATAATATACGTATTAGTTTTCAAATGTACCCCAGTAAAAAGATTACTGCAGTGATTCTTGATTGCACTTGAGAACTGATGTATTTTTAAAACTGATACAACCCATTTGAACCAATTAGCTCAAAAATTCATTTTTAACATTATTTTTTAATCTGAAAGATGGATTTTTTAACCTGATAGACATATATTTCTGTGAAGTCCAGAAGGCAGAACTCAAATTAGCAGAATAACACTGTATCAGATGCCAGGTAAGAGCTCACACATACCAACTTTGACACATTTTGATGTACCTGAAGTCATATTGCTCACCTTACTTGTTAAAGAAAAACAGCACAAAAGTATTTCTTGATTAAAATACCTACCCAATGCATAGGCTTTATGGCTTTTTTGTGACCTGGATCAAATACTAGGGAATTTGATGAACATGTCAAAGTACTGCAAGACAAATATTTTTGTAGTCCTCCAAAGTTAGATGTACCCAGTAGAGATCTGTTGTGGGTGTGGGGAAATAAAATACAAAGCTCCCATCAATCTGTGTTCAGTACAGCAGGAATACCACTTGCTATCTTGTTTTGTTCACACACATCAAAGGTCAATCTAACTGACAAGTTATGAGCCTTGTTCCAGGTTTAGGCAGGGAATGGAAAGTGATAGAACTGTTATGAACAGAGAAGCAGATTGTGTCTCTGCAGTTCATCCAGTTATATTCATTTTGGACCAGAAAAGTTATGGCTTAATTTACTTTCCAAGATTTGGTCTAGTCTTCCGTGGATTCTGCCTTTTCAAGAAGAGAACGTATTTCAAGGTTTTCAGAACAAGAAGGTACAGTTGAAGATGTGGTAGATTTTTAAAGTCTGGTTTTGCTATGACCTAACTTTCTGCATAGAATACATTTAAATAAACAGTAATGAAAGACTAGAGGTAGGCAATCATTAGTATGCCTCATTTTATGTAACAATGTAATGAATGAGTTATAATGCTATGATAAAGATGTAGCACCTGCTATAATTGTGGAAAAATAATATAAGTTAATAAGCAATGTCCAAAAAAGTTCAATAATTATTTTCTTCCTATAAAACTTGCATATGCTGTTTTCTGTATCAGTCTTCTAGCTGAATTATCTTTGCCATGTGGTCTAGATAAGACTTCCAGAAATACTTTTTCACTAGCCTCCCTTATGTTTCTACACTTCAGAAAGCAAAGATTTGTCTCAGGCTTTCTGAACAGGAAAAACTGGATGGATTTTGTCCAACATCCTTTCACTTACAATGAGAAAGTAATGATCATGGTCACCCAGCATTTTCTCTGTTTGTTTCCCCTGTTATTGGAAGAAAAAGTCATGGATCAAGACATCAGATGTGCTAGAAGGAAATAATAGCCTCTATTTTAGAGAGCTTTCAACTTAAGTACAGGGAAAGACAAGGGACAAATAGCAGAAATAGAAGGAGAAATAGAGTAGGAACATATAGCAACAATTTGCGCCAGAAATCTAATAGGTGAATTAATCTCTTCTGTAACTAGAAGAGTGTGCTTCACCATGTCCACACCACACCATTGTTTCACAATTAATATTCATTGTATGGTTCGTGCGTGTAACTTAAATCCCCACATCTGCACTTTCATTCATTGTCAATAATCAATTTTTCAAACAAATTCTGAAAAGAAAATGTATTTAGCTTGTGTAAAAATTTATTTAGCTTGAGTAAAAATAATCTGGTTCAACAAACGATGTTTAGGGAATGATAATCTATGAGTTTTGAGCACAGGTGAAGAGCCAAATTCAGTTTTATTAAATTTGTATAAACCCAGAGTACATCTAATTAATTCAAAGAAATTATTCTGAATTCATAATAGTTTAAATGAGAATAGAATATGGCCCAACATGCACAGGCTTAGGATAAAGAAAATTATGACTGACACATATAGGCATATATATAGAGACATTTGATAATGGAGGAGATCCTACACTCAAAGAAATAGTTTAATTAGTGCCATAAACTTTTTACAAATAAAAGAAGACTAAATGAATGATTTACTACATGGAGTTTTTATCTTTACCTGACAATGTCATTATTCACAGAAATGGCTTCCAGGTATTTCTTCAGTGCATAATAATTATGGATATATTTCCGAACATAATAGCCTCGCCACCTTTTCTGAATCTAGAGGAAATAAATATTTGCTTAGTATATTTCAAATCAAAAGTTTTTATGCATATCAAACATGTGTTGTATTCCCCAAATAATATTATTTCCTTAAAAGTGATATCAAGTAGAAGCACCGATATGTTTCAATGAAGAAAATGAGAGCGAACTCTTCAGTGTATCTACGGGGAGTTTTTTTCTTTGTTTTCCTTTACATCAATGCTTCTCTTTCCAGAACCAAGGAGCCATGTTGATAAGTGGAGTGCAATCCATGTGTTTGTGGTATTGGGTTTTTTTTTTCTTACCCTATCTCTCATTCCAAAGAAGCATGTTAAAAAAGGAAAAAAGTGTCAGGTTTTGGTGTGTGATTCAGGAAGAAGGCAAGGAAAGAAAAGCTGCCCATTGCTCACACCATCAATCAACCTTTGCACTCAGTGACTTCGAGTCTGTATCATCAAGTCTTGGGAGTACTCTTCAGTAACAGGCAAAATTCTCTCTACTCTTTCCAGTTCCATTGCAGTCCAATTCTGTACCACTGTGATAACTGACAAAAGTTACTGCAATTTTTTCATCTCCTGCTGTTTCCTGAGCTGAAAACTTTAACACACTGGAGCCATGTATAAGCAGACTAACTAAGGCAGTGTTGCACATTTACATACTTTGTCTTTGGCACCATTTTGCAATCCCAAAAGCCAAAACTATTCTTTAAAGTAAAAACTAGCATTCAGTCTCAACTGATGGCACCTTGTGGTACAGTAGTGATTATCTCTCTATGTCATATTTAACAAGAGAGCAAGTATCACAGGAAAGCTTTCAGTAAGTCTTTGAGTGATGTGTCACCAAGAAAATAAAATGATGCACTAAAGCTATTAGGACTAAGAAGAATTCACTTTTAGTGTGAGTACACTCTTCTATTTCCGCTTTGTGCATCACCATGTATTTTCCTCTCTACTCAAATAAGACTCAGAACTAATTAAAAAAGTTGGTATTTTCTTTTACCTATGGGTTGTTGTTTGGTTTTAGGGTTTTTTTGAATAAAAAGGGTTTGAACCTCGAGACATTGTTATAATATGAATAAATAACAGTTATGTGAGCAGCTGAACATGAACAAGAAAGGCTAAGCACTGGACATGCTTTTTTGCACTAGGTGATAATAAATTTCATACTCTGCAATTCCACTTTCTCATACACAAGCTTATCGGGTTAAAAAGGGATGGAGACAGTGCAAAGAATGAGTATGCCTTCAGAGATCTGGGATTAAGCAAAATCTGTTGCATGTGAATAAGGATCTTAGCTTTGTTTTTCTGTTTGGCTTCAAAATTTCTCAACAAGAGCAACTTGGCTCCCATATAGCTGTGTGCTCATTAATGCAGGATTATGGTCCCTTTGAAACTCTTTCTGACAGCCTTCACCTCACAGTTATAAATGCAGAACTGGGTATTTGTGGGTTAAAGCATCAAAACTCAAAGACAAAAGACTCAAATTGTATAAAGCTATAATTATCTCCAATGGGCTCAGTGTACCAATTAAATGCTGCATTTTACCTTTATTTACACCACTTTCTGTTCAGAATGACCTCACTGATTTCAGCTGAATGAAACATGAGTAGGAAAAACTGCATTATGTCTCAAATTATTTTATTCTAGATTTCCCTAATACTGTATGTCAGAGATCACAAAACTGAAGACTAGATCCTTTTGGAGAAGAACATTTTACACAAAGCTTCTGATGATGTTCATATTTTCAATGTGAAAGTTCTAAATGTTTGCTTTTATAAAGAAGTATGATGTGTTACTACTATATTTCTTTTTAATTCCAAGGTGAATGTTTAAAAAATTCTTGAAAAAAAAAGAGATGAGTGTGCATGCCCTTCAAAGTAATTAGCAAGTTTCAACAGTGATTGGTACAAAACAATTATTGTCATTGATCAGCACTGAACAGATAATTTTAAACAAAGTCATTGTGTGCTCAGCAGATTACAGCTTGTTAACGGGCAAGTTCTAAATGACCTCTTAAGCTAGTCAAATCAATGATGCATATTCCTCATTAAGTAACATCAAAATGTAAGTGGTCTTATAAATAATGTTTATTTTAAGCACTAAAACAAATGGCAAAACCTTGATATATCAAAAGCCATCTGCTCACGGAAATATTTTTTTCCATAGGATTACTTTTGTTGCTGAAAATTTATAGCAACCTTAAATCTTTTTAGAGAGAGAATCATATTTTGACCTAGTACTCAAAACCGAAATTGATTAAAACAAGTTCTCTGATTTAATTTAAAAAGGTGAAACTGATAGTTCTGGTTACAAGTAAATGCAATCCAGGGAGACAGAGATGTAGACTGACTTCGAAACAATGAGCATATGTATGCCCTCAATGATCCTTCAATCACCAACATTGAAAGTGCCTTTCTAATCAGTGACTATAAACTGAAATAAATATTTTAATAATACTATGAGGCAAAACTAAGTGGTTAAATAGAAAAGCATACACAGTTATGGTTATATTTTCAGAACACTGAAGTCTATTAATCATGAATCAAGCTCACAATGTCTGAATATGAGGCACTGTTGCCTTAGGAAACCTAAAGTCTGGCCACATATCTTCCATGGAGAAACTCAACAGGCTTTATTCTCTACTGTCCTGGACCTTCGTTAGTTCTTCAAAAAACAGATGACAGAAAAAAAAACAAAACCCAAACCATTCAGTGTTTCAGAATGGTAGCATTTTAAATCTGCTCTGTAGATATGGCTGCACAAGATTTAGATGGAAGAGAATCAGATTCAGACATTTGCAACTAAATAAAGATCTGTTCTATTGTTTTCTACTGATTTAAATTTCCATTAAAGAAAAGTACATGACTGAAAAAATGGTACTTTGAAGATTTATATCACCTAATGATTCAACATTATATTTCCATTACAAATGAATGGGATCACATTCAATTTCTTTTAAAAATGAAAGACCAAATGCAAGACTCCATTTGACTAGAATACATAATTACCTCTGAAATTTGGTCTTCAAATGCCTTCTAAAAGTACACAGACAACTTTTAAGAGATGGCTTGCATCTTGTGTTTTCTCACTGATTTCAGTTGCATGAGTATAAAGCATTTAACCCCTGCGGAATACTTTGAAACACGCTAACTAAGGAATAAACTAAAACAAAAAAAAAGTGCATTTCTGAGGAATTAGATTGCTTTTAAACACCTTCGGGTCTCTAACATGCACCAAATGTAAGATTCTATTTTGTGCCTTTGAGAGAATCAGTGCTAAGTCAAAAACCTGATGGGAACATATCTCTTGAATCTGAGTTATTTTGGAATCAGAAAGGCCACAAAATTAAAACCCATTCTGAGAATCTTCCTATTTTACAGGAGTTTCCTTCTCTTACACTTCGTCCCTACCACATTCCTACATTTGGTAGATTTCAAAAAGTGAGATTTCTTGCCTAAAAAGATATAGGCCTCTAAAGTAAAGTAGGATTATTCCACAAAATAAAAGCATTAAGTAAGATAAAAACACTTCATCCCAAGAATTATCTCATGTCCTTCTCATTTTTGTTTTACATTTTTGTTTAAGTGTAGTTCCAAAGTTGAGGAAAAAAATGCTAATTTCTAATTAAATATAATTTGCAGTTTTCGCCATAACAAACTTCATTTGCTGTATATTTATTAAAGTTCAAGGACTGTTATACTCCTCTTCATCTAGTAAAATTCACTCATATCATCAATGAGATCAGTGCAGTTCCACCTCCATGTTTAGGCAATGAAATTGTCCTGTTCTCTCTGAGTAACTTTTGAGATTCAATACATCAAATGTCATGTACTAACAAAAGAAAAAGCACAACCACATCAATGAACATAAAAGCCCTATAGTTTGTCAGAATTGTAAATATATGTCTACATTTGTAAGAATACCTGCAGATGGAATGTCTGGGGTTTTTA